>APFE030008294.1:76675-144755 GCA_000404065.3 Pinus taeda | reverse complement strand
AAAATTTTAAATAAACATAAGAAAAAAATGGAATTTGAAGAGACAATGAAATTTGAAACAAAGTTACAAACCAAAAAAATACCTGGCATTTTAATCAGCCTATCATTGACAACCATCTCAAAGCCAAATGTGCCACCTGCCATCCTATATGTCTCGATCTGTTTAGAGATCTCTATACGTTGTTCTAGAGATCGCACCATTTTCTGAACACAGGATAAGAATCCATCCATGATCTCAGCATCAAAATCAAACCCACATGCATAAGAAAATCCAGGGTTCAGGAAAAGCCCTGCAGCATGAATGGGACGATGGAGTGTGTTGTTCCATCGCTCATCAATCACTCCCCATAGAAGGAGTTGTTTATGAAACCCATCATCTCCCTTGTCATCATAGTAGGCCCGAATGGCTTCTTTGGCCCAATCCATGGCTTCATACAAATAGCCCATTGCGGGCTTATCACCATCAACCAACCGAAGAACCTTTACCAAAGGTTCAGTAACGGCACACACCTCCTTCACTCCTGCCCAGAAGTCTTCCTGGTATGAAACTAGTCTGCATACGGCCTCTCCTTCTGGTTTGCGGCTCATTGTGGAACGTAGCCAGTCCTCTGAAAGAAACATTCTCTTCACATCCCACATAGAATTCAAGAGGGATTGAAGAGATATGAAACTGGTGGCAAACCGTGTAATGGCGGGGCGCACCAACTCTTTGTTGTTGGTGAATCTTCTCATCAAGCTAAGCACAGATGTATGATTATATATAAATTTTGTAATACTTTTTGATGAGTCAACGATATCTTTGACAAAGGGAATTTTCCCTATGTCCTCTAACATCAAATCAATACAATGGGCAGTACAAGGTGTCCAAAATAAAGTAGGATGCCTGTCCATAAGCATCCTACCAGTAGCAACATAATTTGCAGCATTGTCCGTTATGACTTGGACAACATGTTGTTCACCCACCTCCAAAATAAACGCATCCAACAAATCACATAAAGTTCTTGCATCTTTGATTTGATTAGATGCATCAATAGATTTGATAAACATAGTCCCCTTGGGACAACTAACCAAGAAGTTTAAAAGGGTTCTCCCCTTTTGGTCAGTCCAACCATCTGACATAACAATGCATCCTGTTTTTTCCCATGATGCCCTAAAATCCTCCAATCTTTGGGTACAGTCACGCTTTTGATTTTGAAGAATCCGGCCTCTGAAATCATGATACGAAGGGATTTTGTACCCCGAGCCAACACTGGTAATAGCATCAACAGCAGGTTGGAAAAATGGATTATTCCTTACAATGCTGAAGGGAATATCACTCCAGAGGAGAAATTTTGCTAGCAAGTTGTCAACTTCTTCTTTCTCGGTTCTTTTTAGCATTGAACTGATAGATGGCTGTGAACCAGGTGTGGTTCGAGGAACAAAAAATGATGATGCAGCTACCGGATTGACTGATGCTGGAGTAGAACTAGCGCCACTTGGCCCACTTCCTTCAGCTGACCTTTTTAGTTGCCTTTTGAGTTCTTCTTTGGCCTCTCTAATCTGCTCTAATTCTCCCAATACTCTCATGGCTCTTTGGATAAGTTCAACATTTGTATTTGTACAAGGCCCCACATCATGTCCAGGGATTTGTGCAAGGTGATACTTCAACCTATACACCCCCCCGCATATCTCCTTTCCACACAACTTGCAAGTCAAGTTTTGTCTATCATTCAGAGCATTAGGCACACCATATTCCCAAAAAGGATCCAATTTCCTTGGCATATTTGGTTTTGAACTTTGAACTTTGAACTTGAAGTTGCAAACCTATGGGAAAATATTATAAGGATTAGGAAATATGAATTTAGGATTACAATTAAGCATTTGCCATTTACAAAATTACTAGTTACAAATTTCCAAAATCCAAAGTTCCAAACTTCCAAACCCAAGTTACCCAACCAAATGGCAAATGCCAAAAACAATGAAAATAAAAAAAAATAAACAATGTTTAAAAAAATGAAAACAAAAAAAAAAAAAATTGGTTCCCACAGTCATACCAAGTTACCCATCCCAAATCAATGAAGAAATACAATTTTTTTTTTTAAAACAATGAAAACAAAAGAAAAATGGTGCCCATATGAAGTTTCCCAACCAAAAACAATGAAAAACATAGAAAAACAAAGTTTTTAAACAATGAAAACAAAAAAAAATTAATCTACATACCGTTTCTATGGAGAAATCGGTGGTCTCCTCTTGAATTCGTCCTCCAAGCACTTAGATTCGGTCACAATGACACAAACCCTCTTCACCTGCTCTCTCCAACACTTCCTTCTCCTCCCGCGCGCGCCCACTGTGCAAATGACAAAAAAAAAAACCCAACATTTCATTATAAATCACGCTGCCCTGCCAGCCTGTGCTTTTTTCCAAAAAAGCGCATTTTTTTTTCGAAAAAAGTGCGCTTTTTTCCCAAAAAAGCGGCAAAAAAAAATTTAGCCCACTTTTTTCCTATAAAAAGCATGATTAAATCGGGCTAGGGAAAAACTCGCGATTTTTTGAAAAAAGCGCGATTTAATCGCGCTTTTAACAACACTGTTCCTATCTATTAGGAAGAAGTAAGGGAACTATATTTAAAGAGGCTAGGTAGAAAAAGAAAGAATCCCCAAATTGTTCATGTTATGGGAAAAAATTAAAACCTACTTAACAGGGGAGTTATTGTAGGAAAATATTTGGTTGTCAATATATTGATAGTTAATGTGCACATTAATAGTATGGTCATTGCCAACATATTAATTTACCTTGGCACTACCATTAATGTCATAACTCAAGAGATATGGAATTTTTTATAAAAATAATATAAATAATGTAAATAATTATAATCATGAATAATGATTATTTAAATAATTAGTTAGTTTTGAAAGAGGCATGTCTTTAAGGACACGACCATTTAGTGAAAGGAAACCTGCTAGGTATATAGACATGCCCTCTTATTTGTAACATCAATCACATATTATATATATATATATATATAATATATATATATATATTATATATATATATAATATATATATATATATATTTATATATATATATATATATATATAATATATATATTATTGTAACTCTCAGTTCAACCCTTGTGGAACTAATATATATATATATATATATTGCAACTCTCAGTTCAACCCTTGTGGAGCCATCAAGGTGACATTATTTTGGGTTCACCCTGGATGGAAACTCTAGGGACTTTCATCCTAAATATCAAGAACAAGTTTTTAACATTTTCATACAAAAACAAAAAATAACACTACAAGATGTTACATCGATGCCAAATTCAGTAACACCGGAAGACATACAAATACAAGATATTTCAAAAGTAATTTTTCAAGAAGGTAAAAGAGTACTAAAAGGATGCAAAGAGAAGTTGAAAAAATCACTGTTGACAAGAATGAAAAAGTTTCTTGGCTTAAAGACCATAGTGAAAAATTACTAACGTAAATTAAGATGCGTAAGAAGGACAAGAAGTCGTTGGAAAACAAGATACAACCACTTATTGAGAAGGAAGCATTGAAATCTTCAAATGTAAAAAAATTGAGTTAAAGAGAAAGGAATGAACACTGATCTAGTGAGTATATCAACTAAAGAAGAAGGTAAGTGAGTTGAAGAAAAAAACACTCAGATGTTGCAGTTCAGAAGATGAAATTTCCAAGTGAAGATTTTGTAACCAACTCAACAAGATCAGTACCTAAAGTAAATAAGAAAATTTCCACAGTACAATTGATAAGGGAAAATCAAACCAAAAGCATTCCTTATCGAAATATAAATCACAAGATTATATAAGTCAATCTATGTACATATCTATATCACTCATAACAAAAAAAATGAACTTATGTTCCAAAGACTACTAATGTTAGTGCAATCCAGTCTTGTGATAATAATTCGCTCAAAGTTTTGAGTAACCATAAGATTCCGCATAGCATTTATTTAGGGTGGTCATATCCCTTCCTAGTGTGACAATTTTGTTTATCACTTAGAGGATCTTATCATCATGCATAAACAAATATGGCAATTCAAAGAAATCTAAGAGATGCGAAGAGATAAAAGACAAAGAAACAAATGACATGCCTTGTCAAGCAATAAGCTCTGAGGACAAATATTTTTGAAGAGTAAGGAAATGTTATGAATACAATGATTAATTAAATAATAGTTAGTATTGAAGAGGCAAGTCTTTAAGGACATTCCCATTTAGTGAAAGGGCACCTTCCTAAGTATATAAGCAGGCCCTCATTCGTAACATCAATCATCTCATATCTCTTCTAGATATATAATATAATATATATATATATCTTTGGATATGGATATTTTTTATATATAAATATATTATGAATCTCTCCAGTGCATATATGAACTTTGTTCATGTCAAAATCCCTAGGACTCTCTGATATTAGGAAAACCCCAAATATACTCAAACTTGTTGACAAATGAACTATCAAACCAAAAGAAAATTTGGAGGATGTAGTGATCTCTTTATATTCATGTAAATATCCCATTGATTTCATGGTCCTATAACCAAAATCCTCTCTATAAGGATATCCTTTAATCCCAAGAAGGCTATCACTAGCCACTGTAGATGCTCACATCAATTACATGTCTAGAAACATGATGATTTCCCATGGGACCTCCCCAAAATAACTTACCTTATATCCTCCCACCAAGCCTAGCATAGATCTTGAATCACCATTTTGGGCTAATGAAGAAAATAGTGAAGACGATGAAGTGACTCACTAATTCTGACCCACTGATCAATACATAGTTATTAGAGAGAAAATCTAGGATGGAAATCAATGATTTTATAACTTCATCCTCCTCATCATCTAACTCACATGTTCTTACCCATTTTATGCGCCCCTAGGTATAGGTTTATCTTGCCTCTATAATATCCTCACCTTTAAAACATGATTCCTTTATCAAATAAGGCCAAGGGTCAAATTTAGAAACTACAGATATCGTCCCCAAAAGGACCTTTAAAATAAATTAATGCGTTAATAAAAAACAAAAAGATCAATTGATCAATTGTTTCAAAAACATGGTGATGATTTCACCAAGGACTAATATGATATGATGGGAATTCATTCTAATCTATGCACCCATCACATCTCTGTTAAGGAAGGAAATATATCCATCCTCCAGCCGTAGTGTTGGATGAATGCTCCACTGAGAGATATATTCAAGGAAGAGCTACATAAACTAATTTCAGTCAACTTTATTTATCCCAATTCTCACAACTAGTGGATCTCCCCTTTCATGATTGTATCAAAGAAGAATGGCCAGTGGATAATTTTTTAGATCTTAAAGAAGTTAATAAAGCCAAAGAATAAAACCATTTTTCCACTACCATTTAATAACCAAGTGCTGGATACATTGGAAGGAAATAAATTTTGTCGTTTCCTTGATGGATTCAACGGATACAACCACACTCAAATCGCTCAATAGGGTCAATACAGGACAATATTTATATGTACATGGGGGACATTTTCTTATCATGTTATTCCATTTTGGCTCTACAATGCTCTTTCCATATCTCAAAGAGTTGTAATTACCATATTTTATCATCTATATCCATGATTGTCTCGATATCTATGTGGATGACTTTACAAGCTATGGTGATGAATTTGATGAGCCATTAGCTAACTTAGAAAAGAAATTAATAAGGTGTATAGGATTGAAATATACCATTTTAACTAGAAATTTGAAATAAAGTCAGCTAATGGCATCATGGTAGGGCCTCATATTTCATTAAAGGGAATCCAAGTGGACCCAAAAAAAATAATAAAGTTTCCTACTCCAAAAACAAAGAAAATAATATGAATTTTCTTAGGACATGCTAATTACTATCATCATTTCATGAAGAATTTTCAAAAATAGCTAATTCATTGTTTTCTTTGCTTAACAAAAATGTTGATTTTGTATGGATAGATAGATGCAAAAATGCATTTGAAAAACTAAAGTCCAAAGTATATAAAGATCCAATTTTTAGAGGGCCCAATTGGTCCCTCCCATTTCATATGTATATGGATGCATCAAAAACTACCATTGGAATTATTCGAAGGGAAACAAGAATGAAATGATATGTACATAATATATTTTGTCAGCGAAATTGTTCCGCCCATAGAATTGAATTATTCGATGATAGAGAAAGAGTTTCCTATGATAATACATGCAATTAACAAATTTTGTCATTATATAACAAGTTATTTAGTAATTTTTCATATTGTTTCCAAAAAATACTTAATAAACAAACCAATAAAAAATGGTATTGTAACAGGATGGTTGTTATTACTGCAAGCATTGACATAACCATCTGAAACAAACTAGGGAAAGATAATGTCGTGGAGGACCTTCTTTCCAGACTTATACTGTGCGCCACCTATAGTAGATTATTTTCATAATGATCATCTCTTTGTAGTATCTACTAATTCAAATTTTTTAGAAATATTGCTAATTACTTGGATATACATAAGATTCCACATCATCCTATATCCAAAAAGCTGACAAAAAATCATTAGGGAAATTTGCAGATTCCCCTAGATCGATGGACACTTCTTCTACTTAGCACCATATCTTATCGTCTAGTGGTGTGTACAGGAGGATGATATTTATGACATATTGAAAGTTTTCCATGATGGCCCATGTGGAGGCAACTTTGCAAATATGAGGACTAGATATAGAGTATTTCACCAAGGGTATTATTGACCCACCATCTTTCATGATGCTATAAACATGTAAATAGGTGGGATAGTTTCCAACACATGGGAAGATCAATACAGTTTGATGAGATGTTTTTGCAACCATAACAAGTATCAAAACCCTTCAACCAATGGATTTTAACCTTGTTGGACCAATCAATCCTACTCTTCATATAACTTACATCCTAGTATGTATAGACTATGTCACAAAATGGATGGAAGCCAAGGAACTCCTAGTTGTAATTGAGCAAGCAATGACATATTTTATTCATGAATAGATCTTCACCAAATTCGAGATACATTAAGCGATAGTTATTAATTTATGGGATCAATTCACTTCAAGGCTCATTGAATACCTAATATACACATATAATATCAAGCATAGCATTAAAACACATACCATCCATAGGCCAATGTAAGATAGAAGGGATAAAAAAGATCCTTGAGACCATTTTATCAAACACTATCAGATTTCACCTCAAGGAATGGGTAGACCAACTTGCTAAAGCCTTGAGGACCTACAAGAAAACATGGAAAACAACTCCTAGTTGTACTTTATATAAATTGGTATGTGGAAAGAGAATTCTTTTCCTAAGATAGATGAAGATATAGACCTTAAGAGCAACAATAAAACTTGGTATGGACTTGTTTGAAGAATAGAGGTAAAGACTCATCCAAACTAATGAGTAGGATGAACTTCATCAAGCTTACTTACACTATACAACATTAATACATTATTAGAGAGATCGATGGCTTGATAAGTTTATCAAGAAGAAAAATTTTGAAGTTGGAGACTAGGCCTTGTTATTTGATTCCAAGTTCAAGGAATTCATAGGGAAGTTACCCATTAAATGGCTTAAACCTTATGAGATTGAAACTATGTATGATAATGGGTCCATAAAAATTTGTAGCATCAATGAAGTGAGAAATCCCCTAATTGAAAATAGACTTAGGATTTAGTTTTATCATAAGCCCTATCAAGGGAATCCTTATTGAGGATAATCAATGATGGATTGCCTCACATTGACTTAAAGATTGTCCATAAGATAGCTCCCTACCAGATTGTTATAGGCAATTTTGTCACATATTGTCAATAGGCCTACAAACTAGATCAATCAACATCCATGAACACCTAGTCATAATCCCTACACAAATCCCTAATAATGACTCTCACAAATCCCTAAGCTTATGACCTTGACTGCTTCATTCTGGTGGTTTTAAGGCCCAACACACCATGTCCCTTTAGGGACTTTCTTTTAGCAGCATGTTACCTAGTTTTGCGCTTACTCTGATCTAGGTTTTCCCATGCTAGGGGTGCGTTGATTCTAGAAATTTGCGAAAAATAAAAAAAAATACTAAAGATTCCTCTTCGAGAAGCTTCCAGGAGTTGTTACAACCTTTTACCTTCGATAAGAAATTTGAATCTTATCTTCCCTACCTTGGAGTTTTCCCCTCTTATCCTTTAGTTCTCCTCCCATAAAGAGTTGATCTCAAGCCTAGATTGGTAAATGGATAAGAAGTCCCAAACTACCATCCTTTCCTATATATTTACTGTCATCCACAAGCTAGAGGGGCTTTTGGAGACTAATCATACCCTTATGTTTCTTCTTTGAACATAAGAGATTTACCATTCCCTTGCATTAGGGTGGTTTTGAGGTGTACATTGTGACAAGGAAGGAAAAGTCAACTTGGGAGGATCTCTACAAGATCAACTACCACTTTTGGTTGTAAACTCTCTCCCTTTCATATTAATACAAAGATTATATAGTTTTCCTACCTATGTTATGTCATTCTTATGTACATGTGTTTCAATGCTATGTTCATTCATTGAATAAAATGATTGCATAATGCTACATAGATGTCATAGATCTTTGGCTTGTGTTGTTTATTTATGTAGGTTCTAATTATAGTGATTAGAGTTATGGTTGGAACTAACAAGATAAGAAGAGAGAATACCTCACGATGGATCACAAGTAAGAATTTTTCCATTCTCCAATTATTATAAGGAAAAATTTGTAGTCTTTTATTTCTATTTCTCTAAACCAGGCCACTAGGTCTCAGGAACATACTTATGTCCATAGTCATAGCTTTTTTATAAACATTTGGTGACCATACTAGGAATGATTGATTCTGTTAATGGTTTCCTTCAAATTTTCCCTTGTTACACCTCTTGAATAGACCTCTAGTGTCTCACTCAACTTGAATTAACCTTGGGAAGAACTTCCATTAAGCTACATTTAATTTTTTTTGCATCAGAAAATTCCTTTTCCCTGATCAAGGCACCCCTTGGTCTGTTGACATAGCATTATAGATCACTCTAGACTTATCTATACCTATGTTGCAGAGCATTGGTAGCCTCTTTGCACCTGTGATGAACCCTGTTTCATGCAACATATTTACTTTTGATGTTTTTCTCTCTGATTGATTGATTCCAGTTGGTCCTCCTTGTGTCCTTGAGTGTGTTTAGCCCTTCCAGAAGCCTTCCTCTTATTTTATTTTGCTTTTGAGTTCCTTTTATAAGAATTTGATTACGTTAGGCCATTAGAAAACCAATTTCTTGATCATTGGATTTCTTGAAGGAATTGGTATTTTAGTCATCATTCTAAAGGCTGTTTTTTATCAGTGATTAGGAAAATATCTTAGCTTTCATTTGAAAATTAAGTGGAATTGAAAAGAAAAATATTATGCATTATGCATTGCATATAGGGTTTTGTGAGTGAAAATTGTAGTTAGAAATAGTTGCATTAGGGGAATTCCTTGACAATCTTGTTTGTTGCATCTTGTATGCTACATATTTTGTGTTCTCTTCCATCCCATATATAGATTTTCATTAAAATGAAAATTTTCATTTTATCATGCTATTTTGCATTTTAGGATATTCAAGTGAAATTTGTGGTGATCCTTGAAAACCAAAACTTAAATCAAGATAAAATTTAAAATTTATTGAATCAACTTAAGGATCATTTCTAAAATTAACCCAAAAATCTAGAGGTCAAGGTTAGAGATTTGTTCCAACATCTATAAACATAGGAGTTGTCATTATTTACTATCATTTCATTCCACGGGTGATATCCCATTCCACGTACGTAAGTGTATCAGACCATTCTCCATGTACCTTCGGGTATATTGGATGGCACTCCATGGGTGAAAAGAATATGGGAATGATTTCATCATGTGCTTACACATTAGACAACACTAACATGGACTACACTTCCATTTGTCTTAGAGTATATTTTGGAAGTCCACCATAGGTTTCTATCCTTGCCATAGGTAACCAAGTCAGTTGCCTTGTACACTGTGATACACCGCACATATCATTCAGGGAGATTGGTTCTCCAAGGTTTTATATTGCAGTTCACATTCGGTTGGTAAACATTTATGCCTAGTTTACCCTCTTTGATTTATTTTTTGTTTTAATTGTTAAAATTTGTTAATCCATCATGGTAGAACAAAATCCTTTACATCGTCGTTCACGTACAATGGAAAATAAGCCTCCTCTTCCATTAGAGGTGACTCCTGGACATTGTTAAAAGTATAAGAAAACATGGACCATTGAATATAGTACGTCAGGGGCTATTACTTATGGTCCTCCATCTAAAATAGATCCACCAGAATCATATTTTCCTATGAGTACAGAGCTCGATATTACCCCTCCATTGGTTGGTGACTCTAACACAGTCAAAACCGAAGCACCTAAAATATATTTACTTGAGATTATTGAACTTGACTTCACCAAGTCAGAGGAAAATAAACTTGAGGTTTTACATCCTGAGGTACCTCATCCATATACACCTATCACTTAAGGACGTTCTCATTCTCTTCCATTGTCTCAGACATAACCAAAAAGTATATATCTTGGACCTGACAGTGAACCCCTTCCACCTAGCCTTGTGAGTATCAAATATATTCTACAGGAAGAGCCTCAACCCTCCTCTCCCTTTCTAGGAAGGACTCATTTTTATCAGGCTTGTCCTTTTCCATCTCCTCATACTCCATTTCAGTCTCCTTTATCTAATTCTTTTCATTTAAACTCAGATCTGAGATTCCCTTGGAAATCATATTTGGGATTAACCATGACTGAGTCTTCTTTGGTTTCCTAGCTTGTATCTTCTACCATGGTTGAGACAACCCAAGCTGCAACCTCATCCGTATTTGTAACAACAAGAACTGCACATTTTTATGGTGGCCCATCCATCCCACCTAGTTACCAATCCTTATTTGTTACCTTCATTGGTACAACATCCAATCCATGAACCTCTCCCATGAAAACTACATCTACAATTTCATCTAGCACTCCATTAATGAGTGCTACATAGTATTCTCCTCTTCCTCCATATACACATATAGTTCAAAAACATACTAGCCCTTATGTTAGTGGACATGTTTATTTACAACAACCCAATCCATATTCTATTGGTAACCCTCCTCTTAGGTGATAGTTGCCTCTGTATTACCCTCCTACTTTGGCTGTGGGGAGCTTGTTGTAGTTTCATTTCCATCTCGTCAAATTAGTGCTTAGCCTCAAAAGAGTACTCCCTATTTAGGAATGGCTGCTAATGTTTGGAGACTTAGTTTTCTTATTGAACCTGGTTCAATTGTGGCTTTACCTTTAACCTCTCAACCTGTTCCATCTACCCCTCCAATTTATGTTCAAAAACCCATGTATCAACCTTTTCAAACTCAAATGAATGTGATCCAACATTTACAGGATCAAACTTTAACTTAACCTATTGGGTTGGTGTCTTGCACATCTTAAGCCATGTATACCTAGCCTCTTCAAGGTGACTTACAATTAAAACAGTTTGGGCAGGCCATTCCTTAAGCTTAGAAGGGTTAGAATATGTACAATATGGCACATGCACAACCAAAAATGAATCCACATTATGTTTGGATGATGCAAAATCCCACAGGGAAACCATATTCGTTGTATCAAGGTATCGCTCACATGCCTTACGGTCAGCAAGTCCAAACTCAATCATTTCAACCTTTGTAAGGTCATCCTGGAGCTAGACAATAGGGTTATGTGTATACTAGCTATCAAAATCCTCCCTATCCTGGGACACAGCTACTTGTTTCTCAGGTTATCCCTTCTTATCTAGCATATCCTCCCCCAGACCTTAATAGGTAGTTTCCATTCATGGCAACTATCTAATTGTCAGATTTGACTAGGATCACCAATGATCCCCTTGGTCATTCTCCTTGGTTGTTGGTTATTTTTACCAAGTTTCCTTTTGATATTCCTAAATTTAATGGAAATACTAGAGAAGACCCATCCACTCACATAATGAATTATCATTTTTGGTTATGTTCAAACTCCCTCAATGATGATTTCATTCATTTGCATCTTTTCCAACATAGACTCAATGCTACAATAGTTAAATGGTACGTAGAATTACCTTGAGCTTCATTTGATAACTTTAGTGCCTGAGCTACTGCATTCCTAACACATTTCCAATTACCCATTAGATATGAAACTGAAATAGAACTCTTAACCAATTTCAAATAGAATAATGCCACTCACATCTCTGATCATATTCATGAGTGGCGATGATGTTGTTGTTTGGTTAAGACTTTCATTCCTTACCAATTGTTAGTTGAATGGTTCATCAAGTCTCTATTTCCATCTACCACAGAAGACATAGCCAAAGGTGGATTCGAAACCGAAGAACATGTGATCACTCATGCCTAGTATTTGGATCTCATTTATACCCAATCTAGCACATTGTATGATAAGATACCAGATGCTCCATGACCTACTGATATTGTTTCTCAATCTCTTGGTAAAGAATCACATGCTACCAATGGCATGATTGGTTCTACCAGCCAACAGTTGATGAGTAAACCATATGGTTCAACTCTTTTTGTCACTTCTAAAATCCCTCCTTGCACTCTTATGTATTATACCTCTTAGACCAGTGTTGTTCAATCATCTAAAGGAAAATATCCACAACAAGGATATAAGAAGAAAGGAAAAGGAAAGAATAAGAAAGACAATGCTCCACAAGATAGACAAAACAATCAGTCTCCTGAAGAGAAGAAGAAATCGCATTACCCATGTCTAATTTGTAATGAGGGTAATTTCACTCATGATTTTCCACATCAATATGAGGTGAATCAATTCCTTAAATCATCCACTTCACCCATTGTGTTGATAGACCCATTTCCAAATATGGAGACCAATTTGGTTTCTCGAGACCCTACTTCCTATAATTCAGTTTTAATACTTTCCTCTACTAAGCCTAAAAATTATAAATTGGTGGATACCTGAAACAAGGACTACAATAATGAGAATCCTTTGAATGGTTAGGCCACTGATCAACCTACTAGTTCAATCATATCTCCATCAGAATCTACTCCAAATTTCATACCTACTAAATTAACAATTAATCCTCGCAAGGGTGTTACCCATAAATCGACATTCAACCCTCATGCAAGATCTGGTCAAAATTATAACATAGTTGAGGACTTGGCTCAAGCTCCATCAACTATGTCCACTCTTGAGGTGTTGCAAAATTTCCTCGCCCAAAATAAGTCTTTACTCTTAGGAATTGGATGTATTGATCCTTCAGATTCCCACCTCGTAGTGTTTAACCATGAGAACCATACACCTTAACTTCCGTGTTAAGTTCCTATAATACTAGTGTATTCCCTTATTATTATTGTTAGCGTAGCCCGCTTACTTTTATTTTTGTACTGAATTAGTCCCCATATTGTTATTATTGTGACCCCTTACACTCCTATATTTTTTTTTTTTCTCTGCAAATACTAACTTCTATTAACTGAAACGCAAAATATTTTTACATATGAGCGAGGCATTACAACACTCGACAAACCAGAACTGCCCCATTACATACATAAGCTGGGGAAAACAGTTATAGAGTGCATGATACCAGAAAGCATACATAGAGAGGAACATGCGTCGGCGAGAAGGAAATCTGAGCCAGTCCAGAGACACAAAAAACATTGCAACCCAGCTAAAACAGAGTTAACAAAATCCCATCTGGGAGCTACACACCAATAGGACAATTGCACAAAAAACTGACCATAAGTCTGAGGCCTGAGCCGAAACAAAAAGAGACAGTCCCAGGAGTCACTACTTCTCTTTTGCTGGATCATTATCCTTCTTCTCATCCCGAGCAGTGTCGCCATTCTTAAGACCTTCATTACCGCTTAAGTCACTGTCAGGGATAGTGATGGCATGTTCCGCTTCGCCATGAATTTTGTCCTTAGCTGCAGGTACTGTGTCGTCTAGAGGAGGAAGATTTTTGAGAAAAGCCTCCTGTTCATCTTTCTCTGTTTCCCAATTTTCCTTGTCGTCACTGTCCGAGGAATTGTCACTGCCAGGAGAGGGATCAGGGGCAATGCAGGTCAACGGGGAGACAAGGTTTTCCTCTTCCGAGAGCATAAGGGTGATGTGTGCAGTTACCAGGGGCCTGTGCAGGTTACTTTGGAACTTGAAGTGCGTTGTTTGAAAAGCACTATTTGGCCTGGGTTTTCGACCAGAGCTAACAGACAACCCAACTTCATGGGCGGGGGAGGGACTGAACGGTTCCGCCGCTGTTTCTAGGGAAAAACCAGCTCGAGGATGCAGACGGTTGTCACGACGTCCCCCAGAATGATGCCTTTTGCCAGAGCGAACCATTATGCCAGAACGAAGGTAGGTCTCTAAAGGATTATGGACAGGATGACCACCAGGACAAAGATAAGTGAAGCCAGAGGGATGCTCAACAAGGCTATCGACCAACACCACCGAGCTATCGACCAAGACAACCATGAAGATAACAGACATATATAGAGTGCAGAAATTCAAAACAGGGGAGGAATTACCCTTGAGAGAAATGTCTGTCAGCCTGCGGCGATGCCCCGAATTTACCCCATCACCCACCGCTTCCGTCAACCTTGCAGGATTGCCGCACCACAGAGTACAAAGTAGGGTGGGAGAGCCGTGGATCAGCATGGTTATAACAAGAAGAATGTTGCATCGATTGACGTAGGACATAAATGCAAATCCCCTTCCCAATCTTTCCTTAATTACCATTTTGTGCTCGCATGAGTTAACATCCCGGGAGGCCACGCTGCTCTGCAGCTGGCAGTACTGGGTATTAACTATTTGCATGGAGAGCTGCACTAATGTAACTGCCACCCAAATCTGGGAGTGTGTCTTCAAACTCAAGAATTTCCTCCTCCACCAGATTATTGAAGTCGAGGAGCTGAGATTCAGAGATTAGATTTGCTGGTGATCCAACATGTAGATGTCGTCCACTGTCAACTCCCATATTAGCTAAGAGGTCTGCAACTTTGTTCCCATCTCTTCTAATGTGGATGAAGGAGATCGCTCTGTGGGAACCAAACCAGCACTCAATATGCAATAGCTGTTGAGCCATTCTCCAACTATTACTGATCTTGGAGGACGGGGATCCCTGAAGAATTCTCGAGACCATTTGGATGAGGATTTGAGAGTCTCCCTCTATTAGGAGCGAGAAGAGATTCTTATCTTGCACTAGTATTAGCCCCTGCCAAAGACCTTCTAGCTCAGCTGAGTTGTTGGTGTCCCACCCATGTGAGCCCAAGAAGGTTATGATGTTGGCTCCTTTATGATCTCTGAAAATCCCTCCAAACCTAGAATTCCCTGGGTTACCCTTTGAAGCCCCATAGAAATTGAGTTTATACATGTTTCTGGGAGGAGGTGACCATTTCACCGTTGAGGGGTCTCTTTGAAGCTTTGCTCCTTTGATCAACTGGTCTTGCTTTCTGTTGAAGTTCCAGTTATTCCATATTGATTGTTGCTAAGGGAGAGTGGGGAGATCCTCTTGGTACCATGTTTTTAGAGATATGTTTTCTTCAATGTTTTGATTTATGATTTTCCATATCTCGTCCAGTGTTTTAGATTGGTTTTTGAAAATTCTACCATTTCTCTGCTTTCATATGGCCCATGTTACAAAACCTGGGATGAGCTTCCAGAGAAAATTCAGTATTTTTCTTTGACAGGGGTGGGGGTCCCAGTTGCGTATTGTAGCCGTTATGTCTCCATTCACCCCTCCCTCTTTCTGACAATGAAAATTTATTTTTTTCCAGAGCTTGTAGGCCAACGGACAGTAGTACAAGAGGTGTTCAATGGTTTCCTCTTATTTTTTGCAGTTGAAGCATATGGAGGGGCCATTGAAATTTCTCTTTCTCAAATTGTCCCATCTAAGAATCCTCTTGTGACAGAGGAGCCAAAGAAAGGTAGATACTTTCGGCCAGATGGATGGATCCCATATTTTACTCCATAACGGATCGAGCCTTATTTGATCTTTGACGAGTATATTATATGCCTCTCTGGTGGAATAGATACCTCTTTCTTCGTATCCCCATATGAGAATGTCTTTCTCCTCAGAGTACTGTATTTTCCTTTTTATTAATTCTGTGTCCAGAGTTTGCTGATCTTGCCTTGCCCCTTGAGCTATGACCTGAGTTTCCTTGAGCCATTCTCTATAGTCTTGCTGGGATTTATTGCGCCAAAAGTTCCTTACCTTGTTTTGGGGGTGCAGATCCTGTTCCGGGGGAACGTTAGGTGGGAAAAGGTCCCTGAGTTTAGGCATCTGTTGCCAAGAGTCATCCCAAAATTTGGCCTGATCACCATTCTTCACTTCCCAAAAGTTGTGCTGCTGAATGAGGTTCTTGTGCTGTTTTGCTGAGTTCCATATAATTGAACCATTACAAGTCTCTGATATTCTGATGAGTTCCTCCCTTGGACAATTTCCCACATATTTTGCTGTCCATAATATAGCCCAAGGAGTGGGAGGGCCCGAAAGCCATTTCCACTAGATTCGAGCGCCCATGACAGCATTGCTATGAGTGGGATCTCTTAATCCAATGCCGCCTCCTTTTTTTGGAAGGTAAGCAGTTTCCCATTTGACAAGAGCCCATTTGCGTTGAAGTCCACTGCTACCCCAGAGAAACACCCTTTGGATAGATTTGAGTTCTTTGAGAACCCATTTAGGGGCTGCCAGGATGGAAAAAAGGTATAGCGGCATGGCTTGAAGGACAACTTTAATCAAGACAAGACGGCTAGCCATGTTAAGAGATCTATGGGTCCAAGAGGAGAGCCGTGCTTCCAGTTTGTCTAGGAGGGTTCTCCAGAAGGAGTGCTTCAAGCCGGAGGCTATGAGAGGGGTTCCCAGATAAGAGGAGGGGAGTTTGGCAGAGGAGAATCTTAGGATGCATAAGATGGCTGACTGAATAATAGAGGGAGTATGAAAGAAGAAGATTTGAGATTTAGAATGATTTATAGATGCGCCGGAGGCATCTGAAAAGTCTGTTAAAAGAGTTTTGAGTTGCCTGGCCTCTTGGACTGAGGGGTTCCCATAAAGCATATTGTCATCCACAAATTGTTGATGGGTAAAAATAGGGGAGTTGTGAAAGGAGCGGCCTTTGAGACGGGCAGCTTGTTGAGCATGTTTAATACTTCACCCTAGACCTTCCGCCATAATGATAAACAGGAAAAGAGAGAGGGGGTCGCCTTGCCTAATGCCTCGGGTAGGATGAAAGGTCTCGGAGGGTATGCCATTAATTAGAACAGAGAAAAAAGAGGAGGATATGAGGCTCATAATCCATTGAACCCAGGAAGCATCAAAACCAAATGCTAGAAGAGTCTTTTCAATATACTTCCAACTGAGGCTGTCAAAAGCTTTGGAGAGATCAAGTTTGAGTAGAATACCTGGCTTCTTGGAGATCTTCAGGGAATGAATTATTTCATGAGTAAGGATGATCCCGTCCGTGATCTGCCTTCCTTCCACATATCCAGATTGTTTAGGCGAGACGATCAGAGGAAGCAAAAGCTTCAGTCTGGTGGCTATAATTTTTGAGACAATCTTATAAATTATGTTGCAGAGGGCTATCAGCCTGAACTTATCCGGCTTGCAAGGCTTCTCCACCTTGGGTATCAGGGCTATAAAAGTAGCATTTATCCCTGGAAACATCCATCGGAGAGAGCGAGACTCTTCCACGACCTGCCAAACCTCATTCTTAATTAGGTCCTAGAAGTTGTGGAAGAAGTTGGAGGTGAATCCATCTGGTCCTGGGGCTTTGCCAGCTTTTTGTTGTCACACTGCTGTTTCCACCTCTTGAAGATCGATAGACTTGAGGAGCATTTGATTATGCTCATTTGAAATGATCTTGGGGACATTGCTTGTGATTTTTTGAACGGCCTGAGAACGGTCTATGTTTGGTTCTCTGTGCACCTGCTTGAAATAGTTTAGGAGTTCAGCCTCTATATCTTCATGCTTTTCTACTCTGGTGCCCTGCTCATTTTGGATGTGGGTGTTTTTGTGCATCCTACGCTGGATTGTGGTGCTATGAAAGAATTTGGTGTTTTTTTCACCATCTTTGAGCCACTTGATTCTTGATTTTTGCCTCCATAACGTTTCTTCCTGCTTTTCCTTTTCTGCAAGTTGCAATTCAAGGGTTCTTTCTTGTTCTGCTAGGTCCTCTGATCTGCCAAGAGTGATGATCTTTTGTTGTAGCTGCTTCATGTCTTGTTCAATGTTCACTTTCCCCTGAAAAATATTGCCGAATGAAGTACGATTCCAGTACTTGATCTTTCCTTTTAGGTGCTTAAGTTTTTGTTGGAATTGGAACATTTTGGAGCCTGGAGGTGGATGAAAGCTTTTCCATTCTATGTTAATTAACTTGCGAAAGTTTGGATGAGTCATCCAAAAGGCTTCAAAGTGAAAAGGTCTGCGAACGTTGTTTCCCGGTCGAGATCAGTGAAGTGAAATGGGCCAATGATCAGAGCCAGTGAAGCGCAAGATGGAGGCTGCAAAATCACCCCCAAGATGAATGGCATTATCGGAAAGTAGAAACCTATCCAACCGAGATGCGATTTGCAGGCTTCCTGCTTGTCTGTTGTTCCATGTAAAAACTCCATTATTAGAAGGGAGATCGATAAGCCAGTTATTTTGGATGAAATCCTTCAAGAGCGATCCTTCTTGAGAGCTTCTGCATCTGCCTCCTCTTCTTTCATCCAGTCTTGTGATCATGTTGAAATCACCACCTGCGATCCAAAGTGGGAGTGGTTTGTTCTAGTTGAGAGCCGAGATGGATTTTGGGATCTCCGCTTTTCGATGTGTTTCCTGTGGGAAATAAACATTGGTCAGAATTCCATGTTGGTTTGTACCTAAAATATGAAAAGTTGCCTGAAGGAAGTTCCTGTGAGCATGAAAGTTGTTGAGCACCATGGCTCTGGAATCCCATAGAATGGCTAGGCCTCCTGAGGCACCATCTGCATCAACTGCTATGTTATGACTTCTGGGCCAGAATTTAGTGGCTAGCCTATCAAGTACATTGGAATCGCACTTTGTCTCTTGCAAGAATAGAACCTGAGGGTTTTCTTGCTTTAACATGTTTTTGAGGAGTCGGGTTTTCCTGGGGCCATTGAGCCCTCTAATATTCCAAGAGATTAGCTTCATTGTGAAAGATTGTTTTGAGGATGATAATACTTAGTTAGCTTAGCATACCTGCCTGAATCCACTAAGATTTTCCCAACCTTGATTGTTCTTTGAAGAATGGTTTTCCTTCCTCGCTTTTTGATATCTTTGGAAATGAGTCTTCCATCCCAAGGGCTTCCTGTCTGTATACTTAGAGATTTTTGCCTCTGTGCTCGTGATAAAACTTCTTCCAAGTTCTTAAGCTGTCTTGCTGGAATATTGTCGAAGTTATTTGTTGTGCAGGCCTTTTCAAGACCCGGAAGGTCTAAATCCCCAATGTCTATTGTTTTTGTTTCTTCCTCCATAAATTGAGAATAATCTTGTTCTTCCATAGGTTCTTCTTCTGTGCAGGTATCTGTATTTGGGTTCTCCGGTTGCCTAGCTTGGGTACTCCATAATATTTCTTTTTGTTTGTCTGAGGTCGAAGCTTCCTTACTGTGAGTATTTGTTGGTGACGTTGTGGATCTTCTTTTTTTTGGATTGTCATCATTCTTGGGTTCTGGCTCTGACAATTTCATTTGAGTTTCTGACTAGTCAGCTAGGGCTCCAAAACCATAGCTTGTGGATGGTCTTGGTTGGCTGGTTTGTGCTACCTTTGGTTTTGGGGCTTGCTTCTTATGTGCTCTTCGGCGATTCGCAACCTTGATGAATCCATTTCCTTCAGAGGCATCCAGATCCGATGCAGGGGAGGGTTTCTGTGTTAAAGGGCAGTCTCTGAATAAATGCCCGAGGGCATGACATCTTCGGCATCGAAAGGGCACATGTTCATAGTCAATAATTTGTAACCATTCATTGTCAAAGTAAGAAATATTTAGCGCATCTGGAAGAGCCTGATTGAGATCCATGTATACACAGATTCTGACGTAAGAAGTATATCTGCCTGTTTTCGTTTCCTCTGCTATTTTGACAAACTCACCCAGGGTATTTCCTATCGCCTTCAGAGATTCTTCCTCCCAATATTCCGCAGGGAGTGAGTATAAGCAAATCCACACTGGAGCCTAGCTGAGTTCCACCGTATCTCGGTTGAATCGCTCCACCCATCCTTTGAGAAACAAACCAGCCGCGTTGAAGAAGTAAGGTCCGCCATCAAGAACCCTATTTCTGTCCTCCAAGCAATTAAAGATAGCTGTGAAAAAACCTTTCGGCCCGAACTGCAAGGTGATATGCCCCTTAGGGTGCCACTTCGTGTTTATCCAGCTTCTCAAGGCTTTTTCGGTTGGCCATAGTCCTATGAACTTCCCTATTAAAGCATGATCTTTTATGAAATGCATTCTTGCTTCGATTCAATGTCCTAGCAGTTCAACCCTTGGTCAAATCGCAGCAACTGGTTTGCATGTAGCAGAATGAACTTCTGGTGACTTTTCCCCTTTTTTTGCTCGCTGGCTTTCCGAACCATTGTTTTCCCCATTCTGTTTTGGGGCTTCCTTCCCTGCCAAGTTCTCGAACAGTTCATTGTCATTTTGTGGGGGAGGTTCATCCCCCCCCCCCCCGACTGGGGCTCCATGAAGTGTGTACCCTCAGTCCTTGAAGGAGAAGGATCTATTCCGGTCCTTGATTACTAAGAGCAGTAGAATGACAGAGCCTGCCGTTGCTGCAAATGCAGAGTTACAGAGCTTGCCTTCGCTACAGGTGTTCAAACCCTAATCGGTCAATACCTATAATTATTGAATGAGTGGATTTACACTCCTATATATAGAAAGGAGGTTTTTTCATTTGAATCATCCAAGAATTGATCATTTGTGTAATATAAATGATATTTCCCCCTTGAAGAGGTTAATTTTGAAATCATTTGTCTATATCTTCTATTTTGTGAGTTGGTTTCATAAATTTTGGTATCAGAGCTTTGGGTTCTAGGGTTTCGCTGCTTCAAAAATGTCATCGTGGCATTATATAACCATCCAAAGCTACTCAAGCATTGAAGACAACACTTTTTTGAAAGAGAGGAGCATTTTAAGTCCCTACAATACTAGTGTATTCCCTCATTGTTATTGTGAGTGTAGACCCCTTATTGTTATTATTGTGCCCATGTAGTCCCTATATTGTTATTATTGTGCCCCCTAGAAGCCCACTATTGTTATTATTATGCCCTTACATTATTATTGTTATGTGGGCTCTAATTATATTGTGACCACTTAGACTCCTATATATAGAAAGGAGGTTTTTTCATTTGAATCATCCAACAATTGTTCATTTTTTTAATGTAAGGGAGGTTTCCCCCTCGAAGAGGCTAACTTTGAAATTGTTGATTTATCTCTTCTTCTATTTTGTGAGTTGGCTGCATAACATTTTGGCTCAATTAGCCTTCATGATCTAGGTTGTTGTTTGTGGTAGGAATATTCATTATCCCATTGTGGACAAAGGTGCTTCAACCCATATTATGTCCCTATCTTGTTGGAAGGTTATTGGTTCTCCCCAATTAAGCCAGTCGCAACCACTTTGAAATATTTTGATGGAAGAAATTATAAACCATGTGGGATTTTTAATTCTCTACAGGTAGAATTAGGTGGCAAGACTATATTAGTAGAAGTTGAAATTATAGACCGACCTCTAGATTATAATCTTCTAACGGGTCATATGTGGGCCTATACCATCGTTGCAGTTGTTTCCACATATTTTCTCATAATTTATTTTCGTCATAAAGGTGGTATCGTAGCCATCTATCAACTCACTTTATTTTCCACTGATTCTTCTGTTACTAGAAGTTTCCCTCTCATGGGGGAAACCCCTTTCCCATATTAGCACGTTGGAGTTGGGCTTCTTAAGGACTCCTCTCTCATGGGAACCTTTTTGATTCCTCCTCCCCCACTGCCCAACAAATATACTTCAGTTTCCTTTATCAATATGATATCTTCTTGTACTTCTCTAGTTGATCCATGGGTAGTACCAGATCAATCTAATAACAATAACTTTGGTGACCGTATGCCACTCAACCCCATTGAGATAGATTATGAAGCCATCCATTCATCTTGCATGACTTATTCTCATCCTTCCTCTTCAATCAATTGGGTTGATTATTCTTTAGATTATGGTGCATCATCTAATCCTTTCTCTTGTATGTTTTCCACTAGTGAGAGCATCATGGAGAAAATGATGCCACATGATGCACCATGGGATGATTAGCATTATCCTTCCTCCTTGCTAGATTCCTTCGAAGTCAATCCTTATGAACTTTATTGACCCAATATCGTTGAGTTATCTATGAAATTTGCATCCATTTATGATGTCGATTTTGAGAACAACTTTTCGAACATTGAAGAGACCATCCCCCTCGACATTTGAATTAAACCCACGATTGTCAAAAATATACTTATCGGTGCATCTTGACCTCATCCTAAGAATATTTCTTCTATTAAAGCTGAATTTGAAAACATTTACGAGTTGGTTTCATCCATCCCATACCTTTAACTTACTGAGTGTCTAATATTGATCCTGAAATGAAAAAGGAGGGAACAATATGCTTGTGCATAGATTATCAAGACATCAATTGTGCATGTCTAAAGGACAACTATCCCATCCCATTCATTGACCATAGCATTGATGATTGTGTCGGTTACGAGTCATTTTCATTTATGGGCGATTTTTACAACTATAATCGAATCAACATTCTCCCGACGAACCAACATAATACTGCATTCATTTGTCCTTGGGGAAAATTTTCATATAAAAAAATCCATTTCAGATTAAAGAATGTTGAGGCTACATTATAGAATGCCATTAATTATGACTTCCATGACATCAAACATATTGTGAAACCTTATTTGGACGATTTTCCTACTCAGTTACAACATCAAGCTAATCACTCGATGCATCTTAAGGTCATCATTTTATGATGTAGACATTATAACATTTGACTCAATCCGCACAAATGTGTTTTTTTCATTTGCTCAAGTTGTTTACTCAAATTTTTTGTATCAAATCAAGGAATTCATATTGATCCCTCAAAAGTTCAAGTGATAATTGATTTTTCTACTCCTTCTTCCCTCCTTTAAATTCAATGACTCCAAGGGAAGGCTAACTTTCTTTGGAGGTTCATTCCCAATTACACCAAACTAACCAAAGGATTTAATCACTTACCAAAGAAAGGGGCTCCCTTCCATTACAATGACACTACTCAGAAGGCGTTCGATGCCTTCAAAGATGTACTAATTTAGGCATCTTTGTTATACCCCCTGATTACCAATGCGATTATTTCATGTACATCATTGCTGCAAGTACTACCATTTATGTGGTATTGGTTTAGGAGGATGATTTAGGAACTGAACATCCTATTTATTAGTTGAGTCAAAATCTCAATGATACCAAAGTCAAGTACACAAATGTCGAGAAGTTATCTTTGGCAATTGTTCAAGCTATCTAGATATTTTTCCATTACATCTTTCTCCACAAAACTATGGTTGTCTCGGATTGCAACCCCATGATGTACATCCTATCATGAAAATTAATGGGGGATAAATATTCTAAGTGGATTGTCATCCTACAAGAGTTGGATATAGAATTTGTCAAATCAAAGTCAAGGAAATCCCTAGTTTTTTCTGAGCTAATTTGCGACCTTCCCAATTTTGAAACTGAAATGACATCAAGCGATTCTATTCCAGATGACTCATTTTTTATAATCTTGTCATCGGACCCTTGGTATGGAGACATTCTCATATATTTCTATAGCTAGAATTTCTGATCTGATACCTCTTTCTTTGACCAACTACATATCTGATATCAAGTCAAACATTATATTATAATCAGTGACACTCTCTATCACTATGATATCTATACAGTTTTTCGAACGTGTGTCACCTATTAGGAGGTTGAGAATGTCTTAAATTAATGTCATTCATGGGAATGTGGCCATCATTTGTCTAGATATGCCACTGCACATAAAATCCTATGTACCGTTACTTTTGGTCCACCATGTTTTGTGATAGTATCCTCACTATCTAGAAGTGTCAAGCATGCCATATTTTTTATCAAAAGATCCATGCTCTATCCGCTCCTTTGATTCTTGTTATCACTATTGGTCCTTTTGCAAAATGAGGCATCAATTGCATGACATGAAACCGTCACTCAGATAGGGGGCATGGATATATCATCATAACAGTTGATTGTTTTATCAAATGAGGCAAGGCAATGCCTACATATAACAATATTGACAAACAACTACTTTATTTTTCTTCAACCATGTCATTGTGTGGTTTTGTGTTCTGCAACCTGTAGTTACGGACCATGGAAAATATTTTTGTAATCAAATGATGTAATTGACTGCTCAGCTAAAAAATTCCTATGAAATTTCCACTCCCTACTACCCTTTGGAAAATGGGCAAGTTGAGGAAATTAATAAAGTTCTCAAAACAATGCTTCAATGTACGATAGGGATCCATAAATCAGATTGGCATCACATTCTTTATGTAGCCTTTTTCATAATGATGAACTTTTGTTAGGACTACTACTGGATTTACACCATTCCAATTGGTCCATGGTCTGGAAGCAATCCTTCCAATTGAATGTGAAATTCCATCCCTCAAACTTGTTGTCAAATGCCTCCCTACCACTTCCGTGAAAGAGGAACATCTCTTACATATAGCGCACTTAGATGAAACTCGACGAGATGTTGCTATGGCAAGTGAAGCCCATAATAAATGTATCAAGGCACAATGTGACAAGAGTTTCAAACCTCGTGTCTTCTCGGAATGAGACCTTGTTTTGTTATATAATCAAGTTTCTGATAAATTAGGATAAAGGAAGTTCAAGCTAATGTGGTTACATCCCGTTGAAGACTCAAAAATCTCTACCTATAACATTATAAGGGAGACCACCTGGTCCGAAACATCGAGCAACTCCTTATCCATTGAAATGTTTTTTTCAACTACTTAAAACAGGTCCAGTTACCTTCTCTCTATCTTCAGTGGCTTAAAATATGACTTTCACCTACCAGTAAGGAAGAGACATCAGCTTAGCCCTCTTGCTGATTAGGCAAGAAGGTGATCCTTAAGTTGATCTAGGGCTCATCCAAGCCACAATTAAAGTTTTCCTCTTTGATAAGAGGACTTCTAGAAATGTAGAATTAATTCTAAATGCAAACTAATCCTAAAATGCAAACAAAGGAAAAATATCCTAAGCCTACCTCGATTAGGAAGATGTAGATCTAACCCAACCAATAGCAAAGTAATTAAATGATTGAGATTTAAATATGTTTGTCTTATAGTGAATATCAAGCTAATAAAGTAGTTTAATTAACTGATATTATGAATACAAAACCACATTTTGTTCAAAGATATATTAACTAAGATAATTAATCAACAACATTTAGGAAGTAGTTCACAAAAATATTATGATTGTTAAATTAGTAACTCTAGTGATTAAACAATAATATAAGGAAATAGTTCACATGATATTATTGTTTGTTAAGGCATAATTAAAAGGCTGATCTCAAAGTAAGTAGTTACTCATAAATCTGAGTTCAGTACATGGGAGCAGACATAAACAATAACAAATTATTGAGGCAAATTACTCACATCGATAATAGTGCACAAATATGAATGAAAATGGCACATTTATGCTATTAAAAAATGAAACTAGTATTAAAAAAATATTATTTTAAATACCAATTTATTGAAACCGTTTCTCTAGCTCTGATCTTCAACATACCTCTACAATGCTTGAACTTTTGTTGTTAAAGCAAGAGTTGCAATAGTGAAAGCTTTGGTCTCCATACATAGTTTAGAATGCAAAAGAAAAATCTCAATAATCCCCAGATATGAGATTGATCGTCTCTCTACCTACAAACTGAAATCCCTATTATAATTGTTCTTTAAGCATTATTGTAGAAGAAATAAGACCTTTTATCATTTTACAAACCACTATTTATAATTTACAAAATGAGTCTTAAATAAGAGAGTTGTTGAAGAGTAATTATACTCCAACTATTTTCATTGGTTTGAATTCTTATTCTACTATTTCTGGACAATCCCATTGATTGAAATCTTCTTTTCCTCATCTCTTCTACTGTTTTCCTGCCAAAACCAATCAAAATTTAATTGAAATTCAAATTAAAATAAAAAATATCAAATGTAGAACACAGAAGATCTCCAATTAAAACTTAAATAAATAAAAGGAAATATGAGTTTTTTCATTTATTGCTATAAATATCTGATTGGCCAAGGAGAAAATAGTTGAATGGATCTACGTTATTGTTGTAGCAGCTACAACCACCGTCCAAAATTTTTCCTCAACTTCAATTTGGAGCCTCCCTATAAACCATCCTCAGCAACATGTCTTGATCTGTCAAACATATAGGCTTCAACTATTTCTCAGTGTCTTGTTAGCCCGTGTCACTCCCCTCACAAACTGTCTTTCCAAAGTTAGGCCATGTGCTGGCCAAGTAGCTCCCACAAAAAATTGTGCAATTCTGGAGGGGAACTAGCCTTGCCTCCAGAATGCAAATCAGCTCACCAGCCTGCTAAGCTCAAGAATTGCACAATGTTGCTTGTCAAGATTCCTCTGAAAGATTGGGCAATTCATCCTAGGACAGTTGCTTAGCGTAGAAATTGCATAATCCTAGGACAATCACTTCTTCCTCCCAAGAATTTCACAATCCCTTCATGACAACCATCTTTGCTCAGCCTATAAACTAGGAAAATGCCTCTCCTAGACTTGCAGACTACTACATGTGCCTTTAGGTCGACCGATCCCCTCTAGGACTAAGCTATCTTGATTTGCATGCATGGGCTTCTCTTCTTGAAATTGCAAAAGAAAACATGAAAAAGGTATTCCTAGATCTCGGGATCTATTCTTAGCCGTTGGAGGTTACATGTAAAGCTCATTTTAGAAACCTCTCGCCAAGTGTCACTTTTTTCCTAGATTTGTGGCATGCATGTCATATCCTCGATCTTATCAAAATGTATGAACCGAATGTTGCAGAGCTCATTCCTCACATTGGTCTTGCAGTTCTGACATCCCACATCTCATCTAGGAGTCGTCAGCACATTCATCTCAGCTATTTCGGGATAAGCCCACTTTCATGTTTTGTGTTACGTTTCTATCGCTTTTTGTGTTTTTTCTTGTGTAAGCGATGTCTTCTTGATTTCAATGAGAGATTGTTGTCATTTTGATGTATGTTAGCTTGTAGAACCATCATTTCATTTTTCGTTCGCATCTTACTGTTATCGCATGCATGACATTATTTTTGCATTAACGGTCATCATTGCGACGACTCACTTCACACACATGCATGCTTTCCCATTTTTTGAATCAAGCGCTTACTATTTTCATGCATGATTATTCACTCTCATTTACACTCAATATCACCATGCATTCAGACTTCTCATGTTTTCAGTCGCCCGTCAGCAAGTGTAGGCTACCTCAGCCTGGATGTTGCCTTGCTCGGCTAACATTGCGCATTTCTAGAAGTGCGTGCTCTACCTTCCCTCTAGAAATTGTGCAAGTTTGGCCCATCAATAACCTCCAGGCTTGCATTCCACAATTCTTAGGCAGTGCCTTGCTGGCCCCAGAAACTTCGCAATGCAATCTTTTTTGTTTGCATGTCACTGCTCACTGAAATTGCACATTGTGTAGTTTCACTCCTAAGTAGGTCAGGTTAGACTATTCATTGCCTAGTTCTAACAGGTTGTCAGCCTCCCAACAACCCAAACTATGCCTTGTGTAGTGTCGGTAGTCAGTCTCCCAGCATCCCAATGAAAATTGTGCAATATTCACGTACAGTCACACAGGTATGTTGCATGTCAGTCCTTCAATTGTTTTGGTTTTCGACTGACATATTGCTTGCCATGAGTTTTGTTATGTCTCCAATTATCATAGGTGTTTGTTTGTCTCTCAGTAGCACAGGTACAATGGCTTGCAATAGATCAGAGTCAAAGACACCATTCAAAGCATAACTAGGGATACAATGGATCAAGTGTATATGAACTTGCCTATCTATGAAGACATCAAGTGGTTCATGGAAAAGGATATCAAGATGAAAAGGAAGCAGTGTGACAATGAGTAGCCCAATCAACAGTAGCAGAAGGTGTCACACTTTCATGTGACTAATGGAAGAGGAGGGTTGTTGACAACACAAAGGTGGAACAAAGTTGCAAGCTCAAGCAATTCCACCTGTGATGAAAGCAGCTTTGGAGATTAAGGCTATGAGGCGATGGTGCAACAAGAGGAAGTGTGCAAAAGCAAAGAGAGAATCAGAGAAGGAGTTGTAGGTACTGAAGAAAAAACTCAAGGAAGAAAAGTTGTATAGATGAGGGATAGAGTTGCAGTAGGAATAGGTACAGAAGGAGGTGCAATATCCATAGACTAATGAAACTACACCCATACAGGTTACAAACCTAGCCTAGTAGCTGGCAGCGATCAGACACAATGAGAAGTGCTATCAATCACATGCAAGGGTGTTTAGCAGCATGGATGTCATTATGCGCACGCATGCGATCCCACCAATTATAACACTCATCGAGGCAAAGAAAAGAAGCAAGTTCGACTAGAGCTGAACATGTATTGCAACAAGTTGATGCACATGGTCACCAACACACACTTGCAGATCAACACAAACACTATGCATCAATATGTTTATGGTCCAGCTGCACTCAAGACGATGATGCACATGTTAACAGATGAGTTGGATAGAGGAATCATATCAATGTACCCAGATGCAACAGAGGCAAGAGTTTGCTTTCAGCTGGATCTCACCATTGAGCACATAGACACCATCAGGGATGACCAAGCTTGGCATCAGTTCAACACCACCAATCATTGTAAGGATGTCGAAGAGTTGGTCTTACCACAACTGTCCGAATGTTAGTGATAGCTTGCATGGCTTGCTAAAAACTATTTTGTCTCACATGGGTACATATGCAGATTGTACGTAACATCTTGCAAGTGGAAGTTCAAGTGTCAATAGCTGAAAGTAACAATCATAGAGTAGTTGAAGAGTCATGAGGATAGTTGAATAGTCACTAAGGGGAATGTCAAGGGTCAACCCACCCTTTGCTATATATAGTACCTCATAACTCATTATATAGGCTTTTGGTCAACCAAGCTTCCGATAGGAGTATCTTAGATAAAGCTTGGAGAGTATTGTAATGAGCCTTAGCTTCTCCATAGTGGAGAGCTAGTATATCTCTTTGGAGGAGCAGGTGACAGTGACTGTAACATTCTGCTATCAAGACTACTGGTTGGTCATGGTTGTAATGTATGATTGGAACTTTCACTTCTTAATATAACAGAGCCAACACATTACATGCATATGTTGTTATTTTATTTAATCTATCTTGGTTACTCTAATGATATATGTATATGTTTGCTTATGAATGCATGTTTGGAGCCTTTCTGTATAAGTATCTATGAATCTTATTGAGACGTGCTGCTGGTTTAACCATTTCTTTGGATTGTTAGCTTACTTGATTTCCAGTTTATGATGCATCTTCACTCATTTGTTCCCTTCTAAGCCACGTGCTTCCACAGGTTTCCAAGGGGTACACTCACCTCACTTTCTATGTGTTAGAACCATTCATACACCTTCCTTGGCTTGCTGAAAATGTCACACCCTTGCTACCAATAAGGACATCTTACTTGCCTCTACTCGCAACCATGGTCAAGGTGATACCATACGACCCATTTCTAGGACTCCTACACCAAACAGTCTTCAGTTTAGTTGGGGCTTCTTACCGAGGAGATCCCCTGGCATGTTGAGGGGTCCAACACCGTCAACATTTTGGTGCTAGAAGGAGGGCCAAATGACATGCTGAGTGATCACAATCTTTTTTGAATCTTTGCATATCTATCATGACCAACTACAGAGTTCATATTCTAGAGTGTATGTCTTTTGGAAATGACTTCAAAATCTTAGAAAAGCTCTGGGATAACTTGTCACATAAAACATATGATGGCAGAGGCTACATAGGCTTGGTTAGGTAGACGGTCGACATTGTAGGCTCATGTGAAAGACATAGAATTTTTTAAGAATACATGATTTACGCGGTATTCATCTACATGCTTCAAGGGCACCCCATGCACTAGTGTGCCATGCTGCCTGGAAAATCTATTCATTCTCTTTCCCATCTAGTCACAAAGATACACTGTGATTTTAATCACTTTAACCGTAAATCACTCAACAAAGAAATTGTGAAATTACGAAAAGCACCCGATGAATCCGTTAAACAGTTTCACACATGATTTTGTAATATTGCATACTGATTTCCTGAAGATGAAATTGATTGGGAATTTATTGATGTAATATTTGAATACCTTCTTCACATATCCAAAAATCCACAATTATTGAAATCATCTAAACCTTGGTCAACACACTTCGGTGATGGAGTTGCGCAATCACAGGAATGCACAGTTGCTGTCACAAGTGATTGTCTACCTTCACTTCATCAAAAAACTCCACCACCATAAAGTGATGTGGAATATCATGCACACACATTTGTTGAACTATCACATCCTTCCACCCCATCTTCTCTTGATATCTACCCAAATTTGGCTTGCAAGCCTACTCATTGTCACGTGGATTTGTTCCCTCAAACTTCATCCCCACATTCTATTGATCCTCTGGATTGTACTATCTTGTGCTCTTCCATTCCAGACTCCACACCTATTGTGAATGAGGATCAAGTTGTTGATGGAGCTAGTGTTATGCATCCAACTTGCACCATCATTCATGATGAGTATGTGAGGGAGTCTACAGAAGAATCCGTGGTGAAGGGTGACTCCTTTCCGTCTACACCTCACCCTCTCTATCCTGACATCCCATGTGATTCTGCCACTATTGATTTCCCTTGTGAAAACTCATTTCTGGATGTTTCTACATCTGATCATTCACGGGACACGTCGAATGTCATTCTATCATTACATTGTGGAGAGGACACATCTTCCTCTGAAAATCCATCAAATCTGTCATTTGTCATTTCTGAAACACAGAGGGTGAACATCCTTGCTTCTCATATACCCCTCTGCATGATTCATCAAATCACGAGGATGTCGACAAACATCTTGAATACTTTGATCTTGGTTGTTGTGATCTCTTTACTTCTTAATATGATCATGATGTTGATTCAATCATTATTAATCTCTCTAAGACACTAGTCTACAATGATCTATTTGTTGACAAAGTGAAAACCCCATAGAATTTCGAGGCACTTCATCCTGAGCTGATGGTTATGTCATGTCCTCACTATCCTAAAGTTGGTATCACTTCTGATTAGGAAATTGTTGAAACACACAAGGATCCTCATCACTCTCTTATTTACATTGAATATCAACCAAACACCTAGATTCTGCTTCCTCCACTCGAACTACACGATCCCTTCACTCATACATTGGAGGAATATTACATGGAAAGCACACTTGTACAATGTAAGTGGTCTACCTTTTCCATGTTTGTTTGCATCTCACAGTCAATAGAATGCATACACTTAACATCTCCACACATGGTAGCACAACACCATGGCAAGTCCAAAAAGTGTGTGTCATGCGCTTTCCGTCAAGTATGTTATGTGGACACTTTTAAACTTGGAGTTTGTTTGACTTCATTGTTATATCTTTCATGTTTGTTGGTTTGCACAGTTGTGTTGTTTGTGAACCATGCCTTCACCAACATGGGTTGACCAATGCGCCAATGGCTGCATTGGAAGTATCACTTTACATAAGAATACCCATGCACCATTAGCTTAGGAGTAGGAGTAGTGTTTGCGTTTGGTTTGTTTGCTTGCATGCATGTTTTATTATTACTTTGCATGTTTGTTTATTTGCCTGCTTGTTTTCTTACTTGCTTTGTTTGCGCATTTACTTTCACTTTTCTTTTTTTTTTTTTTTTTTTTTTTTTTCTTGTTTACGTTCATAAGTTAGTTTCTCATGGAACCATGCATGACTCTTGAAACAAGCTTGGTAAAGTACGAGAGGACTTGTGAAGTTATCAATAATTGGTTATGTGTCGTCCTACCTCTATATGAAGAAATTGTTACCTTCAGTCCATGATACATCGATGGAAAATATGTATTGTTTGAAGTGAACCTTGGTGAAAACACAACACTTGTGAGCTAACTAGTGTCACCTACTTTAGTCAGCTGCTAACTAATGTCACCTACTCTAGTCAGTTGTTTTTTGGGTTAATCGTTGTCAGCTCAGTTAAATAGAGTAAGGTGAGGGGGAAAACCTTAACAATCACGTCAGATATATATATACTATTTATCTAAAGGAACAATTCTTCTAATCTCAATAAGTTGGGATCTCTCTTCCACCTTTGAAATGATTAAGTTCTATGCATGATTACGAAAATGAAAAATGAAAAAGTGAAAATGTGATTTTTTTTTGAAAAAATGAAAATGAATAAGGTAAAATAAGAGAAAGGCTTCCTGCATAGAGAGGTGATGTAAGTAACTCCATCGGGGTACTCACTAGGCTCGCTAGTAGCGAAGTGATGCTTGTGTTCTTGTGTGACTTCATCGGGGTACTGTCCTGGCTTGTTGGAAGTGGAGCAACACTAGCGATGAAACTAAAACTCAGACCACCATATTGTTTGTGCACCAATATACCCCTCATCTCCAATCAAAACAACTGTGTTGGCTTGGGTTGGAATGTGTGCCAACAGACAAAGAGCTTAGCAGATGCTACATCTTACAATCAAGGAAGTGTGGAAACCAAGACGAACAAAGAACTAAACAATACTTTTGGAGGTGTTAGACTTGCTTTTCATGAACAAGGTCCATCCAGAGAGATGGGGTTCTACTAGTGTGTCGCCAAGTGTTGTAGCAGCCACAACCATGCTCCAAAATTTTGCGTAATCTTCATTTTGGAGCCTCCCTACCAACCATCCTCAGTAGCATGTATTACACCGTCAAGCATATAGGCTTCAACTATTTCTCAGTATCTTGTCAGCTAGTGCATGTCATTTCGCTTCACTCCCCTCATAGCCTACCTTTATATACTTAAACCATGTGCTGGCCAAGAAACTCCCCCAGAAAATTACACAATTGTGGAGGGGAACTAGCCTTCCCTCCAGAAATTGCGCAAATCAGCTAGCTAACTTACTGAGCTCAAGAATTGAGCAATTTTGCATGTCAAGATTCCTCTGAAAAATTATGCAATTCATCCCAGTATAGCTACTCAGCCCAGAAATTACACAATCATGGGAGATAGTCACATGTTCCTCCCAAGAATTGTGCAATCCCTCTAGGATAGCCAACTCTTCTTAGCCCATAAACTATGCAAATCCCTCTCCCAGGCTTGTAGACTGCTGCATGTGCCTTCAAGTCAACCGATCCCCTCTGAAACTGAGCTATCCTAATTTTCATGCATGGGATGCTCTTCTTGAAATAGCAAAAGGTAGCATGCAAAAAGGAATCCATAGATCTAGGGATCTACTCTTAACAATCACAGCTTACATGCAAATCTAATTTTAGAAACCTCTCGCCAAGTGTCATCTTTTTCCTATATTTTTGGCATGCACGTCATAACATCGATATTGTCAAAACATATGAACTGGACATTGCAGAGCTCATTCCTCACATTGATCTTGTAGCTTTGACATCCCACATAGTATCTAGGAGTCGTCAGCACATTTATCTCAGCTGTTTCGGGGTAAGCCTGCTTTCCATGTCTTGCACTACATTTCTATCGATTTTTGTGTTTTAGCTTGTGTAAGCACTATCTACTTGATTTCAACAAGCGCTTGCTGTCATTTTGATGTATGTTAGCTTGCAGATGCACCATTTCAGTTTTCATTAGCATCTCCCTATTGTCGCATGTATGACATTGTTTTTGCACTGACAGTCGCCATTGTGGCAACTTGCTTCACACACATGCATGCTTTCTCATTTTTTGAATCCCTCACTTACTGTTTGCATGCATGATCATTCACTCTTGTTTACATTAAATATCACCATGCATTCAAACTTCTCATGTTTTCAGTCACCCGTCGGTGGGTCTAGGCTACCTTAGCCTAGACTTTACCTTGCCCGGGTAGCATTTCGCATTTTTGGAAGTGAAGGCTCTGCCTTCCCTCTAAAAATTTTGCAAGTCTGACCCAGCACTGACCTCTAGGATTTCATTTCACAATTATTGGAGGCAATGCCTTACTAGCCCTAGAAACAGTGCAATGCAATTTTCTAGCTTTCATGTCACTACTCACTGAAATTGTGCATTGTGTAGTTTTAGTCCTCAATTGGTCAGGGTAGATTTTTCATTTCATAGTTCCAATAGTCATTGAGCCTCCCAACAACCTAGACTATGACTTGCACATTTTCGGTATCCAGTCTCCCAACCTCTCGGTGAAAATTGTGCAATCTTCATGTACAGACACACATGTATGTTACATGTTAGTCCGTTAGTTACTTTGGTTTTCGATTGACAGATTTCTTGTCATGAGTGTTTCTATGTCTCTAAGTATCACAGGTGTTCATCTATCTCTTAGTAGCACAGGCACAATGGCTTCTAAGAGAGCAGAGTTGAGGACATAATTCATAGCTTAATTGGGGATATAGTTGATTAAGTGTCTATGAACTTGCCTATCTATGAAGACATCAAGTTGTTCATGGACAAGGATTGTTACAGATCTGTTTGGGCACATGAAATCCCAACATATAGATGAGTGTTTTAGGACTCATCAAACCCTAATTTTAGTTACTTCATGCCCTAAAAAAGTCACCCCTTTGAATGCCTCCTTCCCAGACAGTTTCATGACTTGAAGACATCCAGAAATAGCCTCTAGAGGGACCAGCGCAAGTAAGCCCTTGTAAAGGTATGATGCAGAGCAGCTGAGTCCACTACCAGGGTGCTTTATAGAGAACTTAGGCTTCCTTTCACCTACGCTAGGTGACAATGAGTGAAATTCACATAGGGTTTGGGGAATATTCTTATCTTTTGGAGTCATCTAGAAGGTTCCCTCACTTATCAACTCCTATCAGCTCGAAAATGGATGAGGAATGAGTTAAGGTGCATTCTATCCTCTCATCCTTCCTCCATGGAACTAATTTTAAGTATGGAAGGCCATTCAGTGCCACCATTTATGACAAAACATCCTTCATCTTCCTATAAAATGACCACTCATCTAAGTGATCAGCAGCTAGATTATGTTGAATTGTAAGGAGATAATGCTGTTGTGAGATTTGGCTTTGAAGCAAGTATTGTAATGCTAAAAGTTTGTCATGATTTTGATGTGATGTCAATGGGATCCAAGCTGGAGGAATGGCTTTGAATCAGACACCAATGGTTGTAATTCCTTCTTTTATCTAATAAAGTGTTTGAACCTTTTTCCCATATGTTTGTATTGTTTCATAATGCTTATATGTGTGAATTATATCTGGTTCCTTTCACTTATATTCAATAGATCGCGTGCTTTGATCGGTTCTTTGTTTTCTGTTATGTTTACAAGGTACTTATCAAGTGTATTAAGTATGGGAAGGAGCGACAGGATCGATACAAGGAAGACGATAGGAAAGCGGTACTCCAAGTAAGTCTTCTTACCATATCATCGTATCTATTGCTTATAGGAAAAGTCTAAAACACTTTAAAATATTGTTCTAGATACAAATACCTATCTAGGGAATTAGTATTTATCCCCAATATGGTCGCCAATTTATTTTGTAGTTTGGTGTTATCATACCTATGGTCTATCACACCATCCATTACTTTGGTTTTGGGTCAATGCTGCCAATTCATTCAGTGTCGCTGATATGTTCAAGAGAAGTCATCCTTTACAACACCATAAACCTTCATTTTCAAGAGGAGAGTTCCTTGTCTTGTGTCAACCTTGTTAAAAAATGAAACCAAGGATATTAGGATAGTTCTTTTATTGTGTCAACCTCATTAAAAAATGAAACAACTCCTACAAGGATAGTTCCTTGTCTTGTGTCAACCTCATTAAAAACTGAAACAAAGGGACATGAGGATAGTTCCTGGCCTTCTGTCAACCTCATTAAAAAATGAAACCAAGGATATGAGGATAGTTCCTAGTCTTGTGTCAACCTCGTTAAAAAATGAAATAAGGAGCATGAGCATAGTTCCTTGTTTTGTATCAAGCTCGTTAAAAAATGGAACAAGGAATATGAGGATAGTTCCTGGTCTTGTGTCAACCTTGTTAAAAAATGAAACCAAGGATATGAGGATAGTTCTTTTACTATGTCAACCTCACTAAAAAATGAAACAGCTCCCACGAAGATAGATCCTTGTCTTGTGTCAACCTCGTTAAAAAATGAAACTGAGGAAAATGAGGATAGTTCCTTGTCTTGTGTCAACCTCATTAAAAAATGAAACCAAGGAAGATGAGGATAGTTCGTTATCTTGTGTCAACCTTGTAAAAAATGAAACAGGTCTATGAGGATAGTTCTTTTACTTTGTCAACCTCGTTACAAAATGAAACAGGCCCATGAGTATAGTTCCTTGTCTTGTGTCAACCTTGTTTAAAAAATGAAACAAGGAATATGAGGATAGTTCTTTTACTATGTCAACCTCATTAAAAAATGAAACAAACCCCATGAGGATACTTCTTTTACTGTGTCAACCTCATTAAAAAATGAAACCGGCCCCTAAGCAGAGTTCATTGTCTTGTGTCAAGATCATTAAAAAATGAAACAAGGTTCCCTAGAGTAAAGTTCCAATTCGAGCCTTTGATTAGATCTTGTAAGCTCCTTGTAGAGTCTTTCACTTGATCTCATAAAAGAACCTTCATTCCATCCATCTGATAGCCATGAATAGCCTACTTAGGTGAATGTAATGAAGCTTGGGTGGCATGCACCTAATGGTAAAGTTAAGTTTCCCTGTAGGTTATGTGAAGGGAATCACCCCATTCACCTTTGTCCCTATCTAGATGAAACCAAAAAGGTGTTGGATAATTGTCCTACTTCACCACAAAAAATTCCATCTAATTATAGGAGACTCTCCCTTTCATCATGTTGGGGGAATGTAAACCAATTTCAAGCATAGTTTTTCCTTGTTTCAAGCTTGTGTAAAAATGAAACCAGTTTCGAGCAAAGTTTTTCCTCGTTTCAAGCTTGTGTAAGAATGAAACTAGTTCCAAGCATAGTTTTTCATTTCAAGCTTGTGTTAAAATGAAACTGAACCCAAGCATAGTTATCTACTTTATAGTTATCATACCTATGGTCTATTACACCATCCATCACTTTTGGTTTTGGTTCAATGCTGCCAATTCATTCAGACTATTTGGTTTGGGTTATCTACTTGATGGTTATCATACCTATGGTCTATCACACCATCCATTACTTTAGTTTTGGGTCAATGCTACCAATTCATTCAATGTCGCCAATATGTTCAAGAGAAGTCATCCTTTACAATACCACAAACCTTCATTTTCATGACCACCATTCTTGAACATTGCGTCGTCAGTCAAATTCCATCTCCAAAATAACTACACTTATTTCATGTCGTTCATGTGGGATACATCAAGGCCCTTTTGTGATGAGTCACTTCTTATCGACATCAACACATTATCTAAGAAGTTGACTTAGAAACACCCTTCCAATACCTTGAGGCTTGCATGCATCAATGGCGGGTTTCTTGCTTCCAGTGATAGGCATACATCAATGGCCTTTGACCAAAAGACTTTGTATGGTGTTCAACATCAAATAATTCATTCACACCATGTAGAATGTACTGCAATACCTTGAGGACCATTATCATTATCAGTGAATTTTCTCGCATCTGTTAACAACTTACATAATTGGCTAGTAATCAAATGGTGTCTTCCCATGTTCAACATCAGATCAAATATTCACATGGTTAGACTCATACTTGAGCGAACGATTGAATGAGATAGAAGACCTCGGATCTATTTTCATCCATTTGGGCTGCAATTTCAGGAGTATTAAATCATATGTACAATGGATTTACATTAATGGTCATTCCGATCATGGGTCTATATCTGTAGATGACTATTTATGTACATGTAATGAAAGTTTATAAGCTGAACATGGGTATGCCTTCCCTCAACAATTCATGTAAAATCAAATATCACGATATATATATATATATATATATATATATATATATATATATATATATATTATATATATATATATATATATATATATATATATATATATATATATATATATTGATTGTAAATGATGTAGGTCACCTTCCACTTTGATACCTCCTTATCACATCGTAAATAATTTCATTCGATATTGGCATTTTTCCGATTTCATGCTTTAGGGAGTAGTTATTACAGATCCATATGGGAACCTCAAATCCCAACATCCAGATCAGTGTTTTAGGTCTCATCAAACCCTAATTTTAGTTGCTTCATGCCCTAAACAAGTCATCACTTTGAATTCCTCCTTCCCAATTAGTTTCATGACTTGAAGACACCTAGAAATAGCCTCTAGAGGGACCAATGCAGGCAAGCCCTTGTAAAGGTGCGCTACAAAGCAGTTGATTCCATTGCCAAGGTGCTCTGCAGAGCATTTAGGCTTCCTTTCACCTACATTGGGAGAGAATGAGTGAAATTCACATAGGTTTTGGGGAATATTCTTATATTTTGGAGTCATCTAGAATGTTCCATCACTTATCAACTCCTATGAGGTCAAGGAATGAGTTAAGGTGGATCTTATCCTCTCATCCCTTCCTCCATCGAACTAATTCTAAGTATGGAAGGCCATTCAATACTACCATTTATGACAAAGGCTCCTTCGTCTTCCTATAAATTGATCACTCATCTAAGTGATCAGGGGCTGGATTATGTTGAATCGTAAGGAGATAATGCTGCTATGAGATTTGGCTTTCCAGCAGTTATTATAATGCTACAAGTTTGTCATGCTTTTGATGTGGATGGGATCCAAGCTGGAGGAATGGCTTTGAATCAGACACCAATGGTTGTAATTCCTTCTTCTATCTAATAAAATGTTTGAACCTTTTTCCTATATGTTTGTACTATTTCATAATGCTTATATGTGTGAATTGTATCTGATTCCTTTCACTTATATTCAATAGATCATGTGCTTCTATTAGTTCTTTGTTTTTTGTTGTGTTTATAGGGTACTTCTCAAGTGTAATAAATACGGGAAGGAGAACAGGATCGATACAAGGGAGACAAGAGGAAAGTGGTACTCCAAGTAGGTCTTCTTACCCTCTCATATTATATATTTCTTATAGGAAAAGTCTAAAACACTTTAAACTGTTGTTCTAGATATAGCTAGTTATATAGGGAATTAGTATTTATCCATAGATACCAAATTCTCCAAAACAAGGATATCAAGATGAAATGGTAGTAGTGTCATAGTGAGCAACACCATTAGCAACAGTGGAAGGTATCACACCTACATGTGACTAATGCAAGAGGAGGGTTCTTGATAGTGTAGAGGCAAAACAAAGTTGCAAGCTCAAGCAGATCCACCTGTGATGAAAGCATCTTTGGAGATTGAGGCTATGAGGTGACGATGCAACAAGAGGATCACGCGAAGGTAGAGAGAGAAATAGAGAAGGAGTTCCAGGTGCTAAAGCAACAAATCAAGGAAGAATAGGAGCTATACATATGAGAGACAAAGTTGCAACATGAACATGTATAGCAAGAGGCGCGACATCCACAGACTAATGAAACTACACCCATACAGGTTACAGACCTAGCCCAGCAGCTAGCACCGAGTAGACAAGGTGAGCAGTGCTATCGATCGCATGCAAGGGTGTTCAACAACATGAATGTCATTATGTGCACGCATGCAATCCACCCGTTGGCATGCTGACCGAGGAAAAGAAAAGAAACAAGTACGACTAGAGATGGACATGTATTGTGACAAGTTGATGTGCATGGTCACCAACACACACTTGGATATCAGCATAGACACTATGCATTAGTATGTTGTTAGTCTAGCTACACTTAAGACAATGATGTGCATGTTAACAGATGAGTTGGACAAAGGAGCCATATTAGTGTACCTAAATGCAACGGAGGCAAGAGTTCACTTTCAACAAGATGTCACCATTGAGCACACAAACACTATCACGGATGACCAATCTTAGCATCAGTTCACTACCGCCAATCATTACAAGGATGTCGAAGACTTGTCTTACCACAACTGTCTGAGTGTTAGTGATAGCTTGCATGGCTTGCTCAAGCCTATTTTGTCTCACATGGGTACATGTGAAGATTGTATGTAGCATCCTGTAAAGTGGAAGTTCAAGTGTTGATAGCTGAATGTAACAGTCATAGAGTAGTTGAAAAGTCATGAGGGTAGTTGAACAATCACAAAGGGGAATATCGAGGTTCACCCAACCCTTTGCTATATATAGTACCTCATAACTCATTCTATAGACTTTTGGTTAGCCAAGCTTCTGATAGGATTATCTTAGAGAAGGCTTGGAGAGTAATGTAATGAGCATTGGCTTCTCCACAGTGAAGAACTAGTATGTCTCTTTGGAGGAGCATGCGGCAGTGATTGTAAAGTTCCACTATCGAGACTAATGGTTGGTCATGGTTGTAATGTATGATTGGAACTTTCACTTCTTAATATAACAGAGCCAACATGTTTCATGCATGTGTTGTTATTGTGTTTCAGCTATCTTGGTTACTTTAATGATATATGTATATGTTTTCTTGTGCATGCATGTATGGAGTCTTTCTGTATAAGTATGTATGAATCTTACTCAGATGCGTTGTTGGTTTAACCATCACTTTGGATTGTTAGCTTACTTTCTTTCTAGTTTGTGATGCATCTTCACTCGTGTGTTCCCTTCCAAGCCACATGCTTCCACAGGTTTCCAAGGGGCACACTCACCTTAGTTTCTGTGTTTTAGAACCATTCATACACCTTCTTTGGCTTGTTACACATGTCACACCCTTGCTACCAACAAGGACATCTTACTTGCCTTTGTGCAAAACCGCGGTTAAGGCGATACCATATGGCCCACTGTTGGGACTCCTACACCAAACTATTTGAGGTGGATTTGGGACTTCTTACCAGGGAGATCCCTTGACATGTTGGTAAGTCCAGCACTGTCAACAATTATATAGAGGTTATGAGCAAATGAAAATGCATAAAATTAAACTCAAAATATTAATTTTGTTTAAAAATTCAATGGCTGATCTTCTCCTTGATTTTAGACTCATTAAATGATCAAATCTGAAATTGAAACCACTTCAGAAATATTCTCCATGATTTTATCTATCAAACAAGTCATCTTGGGGCTCATTTGGCTGAGTAAAACTCAACTTATGAACTTCCAAAGTTGAAGGATCAAAACTGCCAGAGTTTAAGAAAATTTGTTGTGTGGGCCAAAAATAAGATTTTTTAATTAAAATCTAATCCTAAGTTAGATTATAGTTACTTCTTAATTAATATTAATTTAATTATAATTACACTATTAAATTTAAATAGTTATGAAATAATTATAAACAAAATCTAATTAATTAACAAATAAAATATAATTAGATTATATTAATATCTTAATTTAATTATATAAAATAATACTATATTATAATACAAATATAATATATATTATATTAGAAAAACATATTAATTAAAAAAAAAAAAACGTTTAGTTATGATGGTGATTGTAAATGGAAGAGGGAGTTTGAGTTTGCATGAGGTGGAGCGATAAGGATGTGGAGAGATAAGGAGATGAGGGAGGATGATGTATGGAGCGTAGGTTGAGAGTCATAAGGAGGTGGATTGAATTTTAGGTTAGAAAAAATATAGGCAGCACATAAATTTAAAATCGTAGATTGGAGGATATGAGTTGTCACAACTTTTAAAATATTCACTATATAAAAATGTTGATACGTCGATGTTCCAATATCGGAATATTGGAATTTTCAAAAATCGGAGTTTTTAAAAATTGGATATTTTAAATCAGAGGTTTCAAAAATTAGAATTTTTATTTCGGAAGGGAAGAGGTGAGTTGAAGCGAGGTTCACTTGGAGTGGAAATAAAAATTCTACAAAATGAACTACAACCACTTTGCAATTTTGAGATTTTGAGTTTGGTAATTTCTTTTAAATTTAGGAATTAGAATAATGACCGAGATCCTGAAAACACATTTTTTAACTATTCTACAATTTGTCTAGGTGATCTTGTAGGACCATTAGTGAAAAATAAAGAAATTAGTAAAAATTAACTTAGGGATTAATATTTACAATGAAATTCTAATTTAATTACAAAATTTAAATTAATATATATTTTGTACATTTTTTAACCCTGGTAGTAAAAATTATCAAACTTTGGATGAGCACAATTTGTAAATTGTGTAACCAAATTAGATGAAACAAGTACTGATGAAAGCTATCAAAAATTAGAACTGAATGAAGTGCTTAAAATAAAAATCTGACCAAAATGAAAAAATAGCAAAATTGTAGGACACTTAACCAAAAGAAAATATTAAAAGGGTGATTAGCCAAAAATCAATGGAAAGGGTCCACATTATTTGAACTAAATATGTCAAAAATGGGGGTTGTTTGGTTTTCCTGACAACATTAGTGACATACTGGGAAGAACTAGTTATCTCTGGTTAAAGATAATGAACATTAATTTACCCAAAGGTTAAAAATAATGGATTCCATTGAATCATCAAACAATAAAAAATCTCCATGGATCCCACATAAATAGATTAAGCAATTTGAGTTTCAAAAGATAAATACTCAAAATCAAACTTGAGTAAAAATCATGAATCCAAATTTCAAAAAAAATTATTTTAAAACTACCTCGTATGAGAAATAAAAGAAGGCATAGATAGGAGTTTTTTATAAATCCTATATCCATTGTTATGAATGATCTCTGACATCGCTTCACTACCAGCAAGCCTGAACAGTACGCCGAAGAATTTGTCTTTTATGCCATACAAGCCTAGACCCGCTGCCAGTGAGTGTCAACAGTCCCGATGATTTTACTTGTATTTCCCAAGATTCCCCATTTAATCATGCTTTTGATAAGCACATTTTTGAGCTTTTAGTTTATGATTTATTTGAGTGAAAGAGGTGGGATGGTAGTAGAGACTGATGTTAATGGATACAATACTTTCATAATGTTGGCTCCAAATTCTTTCCCCACGACTATCAATCAAAGGTTTTATAAAGTGGAGGGTTGGGAGGGATCCATTGAGTTAAAATCAAATCATTTATTTCCTTGAAAAGGTAAACCCTATCACTTAGAAAGGATGTGTGTTCCTCCATCAAAATATTTAAAGCAAGAGGACTTTATGGTTCCATAAAGATATTTTTTTTCTCAGTAAAACTAATTCTATTAAGAGGACGTATGGTACAATGAGCAGTTACAAACAAGAACATAGGCTGCTAGAAAGGATAGGCTATCCACCTCGGCCCCTAAGAAGAAGAGAAGAGAGCTGAACTAAGCAAGAGGAAAGAAGAAGAACAAAGGAGCAAGAACAGAACAGCAGATTCTACCCAACATGTGTAGAATCAACTATTCGGCATTTTTTCCCTTTCTTTTTACCAACTTTGACCCAATCAGGAGGACTTTGCTGAACCAACATTATTTGCAAGCTGAGCAGTGCTGATGGGGAGGATTCCTTGTCTGAGTCCGAGGTGGAGGATTCATGATTTCTTTTCTGTGAGGTTGGTGGGACAGACAAATCCTTAGGATCCATCGAGGGCGGATCCTGTGACAGCTTTGCTTCCATTCCTTCCGCATCCTCTTCCCCTTCATCCGAACTGAAATCAAAGTCATCCATGGGGGGAGGAACGTGAGGCTTCTAGCTCTTGGATTTCTGCTCGGGGTTGACTTTCTTCTTTTGGGCAGCCATCGTGGGACAGGAACTCTGAAGGTACCCTGTGGGATGGCAGTTTCGGCAGCGAAAGGCTGTGTTCTCGTAATCCAAGGTCTGAGTCCAGTGGAAGTCTCCAATTTTGAGATTGATCTGTTCAGGGAGACCTTTACTCATATCTATTTCTACACATATTCTGGCAAAGGTGTATAGGCCCAATTCCCCTTTAGAGACATCTGTGTCTAGCAAGCGGCCTAGAGAGCTGTCAATCCCTTGGAATACAGCAAAATGCCAAAGGTGTGCCGGGAGATTTGGAAGTCTGACCCAGATAGGGAGCTTGGTGATGATTGCTGTAACAGGATCGAAATCTGGGAACCAAGGGGTGAGGAATAAACCTGCTGAGCCCCAGAACCATGGGCCTGCAGTTAAAGCTTTTTGGTAATCCTCTTCAAAAGCGAACACTACAATGAAGAAGCCCTTTGAGCAAAACAACACCTTGCAGTTGTTGGTCCAGTTAGAGTGAAGCCATTGGTAGAGGTCTGCTGTACGTGGCCATAGCCCATTGAACCTGCAAATGATGGCGTGATCTGCAAACTTTTGGGTTTGCTCATAAAACGATGGATGCATGATTTCAATGGAGGGGGTTTCCTCCAGTTTGTTCACCAGAAAAGGCTTGGGACCCTGAGCTGGTGGAACTATTTTCTTAGGCATCTAAGCATGGACTGCGTCTTTGTAAGAAGATGCTTTAGCTGAGGATGACTGTCCTACAGCTCCCCCTCTCAAACGAAGGGTAAAAGCAATGGATGAATTTCTCTTAATGCTGTAAAAAGATAGTGGGAGATGATCCTCGAGTTGCTTACCTTCATGGAGAAGTCGTTGAGATGCAAAGGGTATCCCCAACTTGGGATGCAGAGCATGCTTGAGGTCCTGCACAAGATCCGACGAGCCCACCCATTGTAGTAGAGTTTTGCCAGAGATGAGCCTGATCTGGATCTGGAATGTGGCAGAAAGATCAGGGTTCTGCTCTTCTTTGCAGATCCAAGATGAGATGAGGCTGGAGCTTTGAAGGGCCTTCTCCTCTTGAACTTGTCTTAGACGTTTGAGAGGATAAGAGGAGAAAGTCCAAAGGTCCCTGAATCTGTCATTGTGTTCCATCCAAAAGAGCTTCCAGATGTTTCCTCCAGGTGGATCCAGGAAACTTAAAAAATTCTGAAGGTCATGAACAGAGTATCGGCTATTCTGGGGGGACAGAGAAGGTACTGATAGAAATGAGCAGCCTTCCAGCACAGCGTATTTCTTCTCAGGAGCCACCGTCTAAGGAGAAACAAGAGCAATTTCTGCGTTTTCATCCTTAGCCAATGCATCTGCAATTCGATGGGGGCGGCTGTTATGAGATACAGCTGCAGAGATCCAAGATCTTGCTTCCCCAGTGCCGAAGGCAAGAAAAATGAGAGGGCGGGGAGCTTTCAAAGAATATTGGAGGACCTGTGTATCAGAGATTAAAAAATAAACCGGCCTTCCATTACTAAATCGAGCTTCCCCTTCATCGGCAGGGCCGAGCAGAGGCCAAGCGGTAGCCGAGGGCAAGGAGGTGACGGCGGCGACACAGTTAGGGTTCATCTTCGGCTCGAGAGATTGCATAAAAGAATAGTTATTGATGTACAAAAGTGCCAAAAATTGGTTCCATAAAGATATACCATTAATGATAAATGAAATTCACTTACTTAGATAGAGTAAATATTTCCCATCTATGCCAACCATTGTTGAGTGAATAAAAGGTCTTCCACATAAATCATGGTGGAGTTACCAAAATCAAACCAAAACTGAAAGGAAAAGGAAAAGAAATCCAAACTGAAGTAGGAAAAGAAATCAGCAAACTATAAAAATGTAAAAATGAAGAAAGCACTACCTAAAAGAAAAAAAATCTCAATTTTAAAAGATAAACCCCAACAAGATTGCTTATGCAAATGTGTCAACAAAAGAAGTAAAATAAAATAAGCATGTGTACGTTCCTTTTTATGTTAAAATTTTAAATTTTTTTATCGTGCAGATTTATAAGATATGAGGATCTCAAAATGTAAAGGGTGAATTGCGTGATGATAGATATTTTTCTAAATGAGAAGTCTCTACTTACTAAAAATTTTCTTGTTTCAAAGCAAAACATACATAAAAGTGTCTCAACCATTTTCTAGTAAAAGGCATGCTTAGGAAATAGATTAAAGGTTCTGAAACTCCCTAGTTTAGCTAATTTGATGAGGACCATTACTGCTTTTCCCAAAAAATTGAAAGAAAACTGAACAAAGGAGAATGAGCTCCGAATTTGATCTAGTAGAGGTGTGAAAATAAATCATGGAGACTTGCAAAAACAAAGTTTAATATCAGAAAAAACTAAAAACAAAACTGAAACCAAAAGTAAGAAAATGAATGAAAGTAGGCGTATGAAACTTACCATTAGGGAATTTCATTTAATCTTACTTGAGAGATATCACCTTCTCTAATAAAAGCTAACTTCTTTTAATTAGAATTAAAAGCATGAAGAATTTGAATTTACTGAAATCTTATTGGTCCAAAATCATCATTTATTATATCTAAACTAAAGAAAATAGTCAACTAAAAAAAAACAATGTTTCATGTTCAAAGAATCGAAAATAAACCAAATGCATCAGAAAAGAGAATGAAGATATGCTTCGTTATGAATTGCAGTGTTGATTGTTCTCTTTTTTTTTTTTCTAAATTTATATTTGCCTCAAAATATTTAAATCGATTCAAAATTTCAGATAGTGTAGCAATTATGTAAATGAAGAGGACGTGAATCTTTATATGATAACTATCGAGAGATATGTCAAAAATTCAAATAAAAGAGAATTGAAACATGAATTAACCATGGTACATTACATTTACCTGTTCTAAATTCCTTATTAATTGTTGCATTACTATAATGGTTGCTCAAGAGTGCCTTGGAGTGTATTAGAAGGAAAATATCAAAGAAATTTTATGGTTGTATCTTTGAAAAAAGTGACATTCTTACCTTCCGATAAGATTTTATTATTAAAACATAATGACTAAAATATAAGACAGAAGGGACATCAGAGGTCTTATATTGGATATTTTATATCAGGGGTACAAAAAGAGTGACAACTAATCAGAGGTCCTGATTTTAAAGTTTTTATATGGATAGTGGGAAGTTTATCGAAGATCGACGATCGGATTATCAAAGATATATGGACATCACAGTATTGGCGAAGTCATCTATTTGAGGATGAGCGAGAAGGGATAATGGAGATCAAAGGATCATGATATCAGAGATCGGTGATATGAGGATATTGAAGGATCAAAGATGTCATATATCAGATGATGGACGAAAAGATATATCAAAGGATCAAAGGATTGATGGATCAGGAAATCAGAGTATTTTGGTTGATGCTCATATGAAATGTTCCAATATCCGAAAGCTCTGATAATGCTACATGGAAATTGTGTGGGGTCAGGCCTTCTATTATTATATTCATAAAGAAGTTCTTAGCTCAACTTCTCTATTTAACAAAAAAAACTCATGTAATAGTTATATTAATTATCATAAATCTTAGATCAGAGAATAATTTTATCAGAACTTTATTATGGGGAGAGTTATGATATTATAATTCTTCGATATGAATCTTCTAATACTATATTAAAGTCCTATCATGGTTTTAATGAATAGAAGACAAATTAAAGAATCCTCAAATTCTAATGAAACAACAAATACTTCCTTGCTCATGTTACAGATTTAGAAATGGTTGGTTTCTTTCTTATCTCAAGTCTCCAAAATCAAGACAATGAATACCCACAAAAGAAAGAAAACAAAAATAAGAGGTAAAATAGGAAAAAAAAACTAAAAATAGATGAAGATGAACTTATAAAATGCATACCTCGAAGAATATTGACTATAATTTTACCTCATCAATCTTCAAGTTCTCCCACATTTTCTTAAAATTCACATATGTTCAAGATCATCTACTTATAATCTAAAATGCTAAGTAATGAATTTTCATATTATGTCCACCTCAAATTTACATCAGAAGACAAGAGTGGTGAAAATGAGCCTTTTTAGAGATACTCGTGAATCAAATATTACCAAGCCATAGAAATTCTTTGGAATTTCTTCATACATGATCAATATGGTGAAGTTTTACAAAAATAAGACAATCAAGCGATTCTTGAGTATCTATAATATGACTACATAAGAGTTTTTGATATGTTCCAAGGCACTTTTCTAGCAAATGAAAGGGGATGCCAAAAACTCGGATTCATTACTTGCTTATTAAGAATCTGAAATAATGAAATAAATGCAAATAGAAAAAGGAATCTAATCTCAATTAATCAATTCCTATTTCTAACTGAATGGAAGGAAACATAACTAGGGATAGCCATACTTCCAATGTAACCATTCTCTCATTTTAATTCTTGTATCTATATATGATCAATCAACAGGAGTAAAACTAAGACTAAATTATATAAAGAAAATTCTAGCCTACTATGCATAATTAACAAATTGAGAAAAGTAAGTTTATTTACAAAGTTCTTACCTTGAAATTCTTCCAACCAAATGTTTACAAGATCATAAAAAATAACATGAATTTTAGTGAATGATTGGAATAAGTTCAAAGGAAGAGGAAACATCATGATAGGCTTGAATGATAAATTTTTAATCATTGAAGCCTGTCGAACGCTAGCAAAATTAGAAATAATCCTGAGCACTCAAACTCCCACATATTTTTCAAACGGATCAATAAAGAATGGATGAATATTTAAAAGGTTCCTAGAAGTATTCCATTGTTGGTGAGAATGAAATGGTGTACTCTCAAGTGCTAGAATATGCGACGAACTTATTTAAAAAATAAAAATAAAAACAAGAAAGAATGAACAAATAAAAATTCAAAATAAAAAGTAGTCGATGTTCATGCTTTAAATTCAGGAATTGATTTCCATACAAAATTATTAACGCACTTCAGGACTATCTATAGTTTGAATACTCAAATTGCCAGCAGAATGTGTTCAAAAATTCAAAAATGGAATTTGAAAGGAAAAAAATTCAAACCAAGGGAATTGCAAATGAAGCAAATTCGAGTTTACATTAATTTTACAAGTAATGGTACAGCATGGCTGAGATTCATTTGCAAAGATTTATTTCCCACAAGCACCATTAGAATTATAAAATTAAACTCATTGTTTGCTTTCTTTTGTGGGAATGGGAAGATTTCAAGCTTTTGAACGGAAAAGGGCATTTCATCATCATACGAATTAAAAATTGGGATAGCTTCTTAAATAACAAAATTAATATGATGATTGGATGTTTGAAAATTAGAATGGACTAGAATAAGTTTTTGATTAAAATTCTCTTTATCTTCAAAAATATATTCACCTAAGGAATCAGACAAAAACATTTCCGAAGAGAAAAGAGGTTGAGTGCTTTCATTTTCCAAGTCATCATCATAAGTAACTTGATAAGTGTTCTTTTCTTCTTAATTAAATAAATAACAACTAGGCAAGTGATTGACTATCAACTTAGGAGAATATTCAAGTTTATTAATTGAATTACTGATTGAATTTTCTCTAACAATTTTTAATAATTCATTATTGAAATAATTTCCTCTGTTTAAAATTAAATTTGAATTTAAAGGGATTTTGATTGATAATGAATTGAATTAATATTGTTAAAAATATCGGGGTAGAGAGAAAAATGGGAAGTTGGAGATATATGCCTGAATGTTTCTCTGTGTAGTGCATAGAAGATTTCTAATTTTCCAAAATAGACAATTCAGATTCTTCATGTATTTGATCGGTTTGGAAATTGTTGTTGAGTTTCTCCATCATTTGCAATTTATTATCAGCATATTGTGAATTAATTTCAGCATTAGGATGTGCATTGTCGACATTATCTGGTTGATCTACTTGTTGTTGGCTGTTGCTAATAGAAAGTGCATTTTGTTGAAATTCTACTTGATCATCATTATGAAAATTTGGAGCATTTCTAACATTATCATTTGTAATTTCAATTTGCGAAGAAACAAAATTGTCATTTTGAGCAGGGGTAGCACTATCAAGGAAGGATATACATTATGGTTCATGATAGTTATCACAAGATAGAGACAATAAATGCCTGAACCATCAAATTAATTGAAATTGAGGAGGTAAATGTTTGAACCAAGATTGCATTAAAATTAATTTAAATCTAACATAAAATATATCCAAATTCTCACCTTCCATCCTACGCAATTCTCCTAATTGATCATACACCATTTTGTAATTATATTCCTGAAATGGGTGAAGGAAAATCTTTGAAAAATCATCCCAAATATTTACAAAGGGAACTAGAAGTGGAAAACACCAGTATTTGGCTTTTCCTATCAAAGTAAGAGAAAATATTCTATAAATAATATCTTTGTCAATATTGAAATTATTGCAACTTAAGATAAATTGCAGGAGATGAATAAAAACAGATGTCTTACCATTATATTTTACCTGAGACATGATCTTGACTGCCTTTACTAGAGTGTTTTTTGTTGAAAATGGCAACAAGAAATGCTATAAATAGTAGTCCGGGTACCAGTGTTGGACATTGAAACAAGGAATGAAAAATGGAAGTGCTAAAAATAGCATTTCAGGATACATTCCACTTTTAGTTAGTCCCTCAACTAAAATTGAGAATTAAAATTTGAATTTGATCTTAGCAGTTGTTTGTAAAATATTTAATTAATTCATCTTGAGTTAATTAGTTGGAGAAAATCAAACATGAAGTCTATGTGAGGACATGCAACGGTTATCCCATTGAATGAGGAATTTATCCCTTAGTTAAAGAGATAAGGATGAGTTGTAATTTGAGCTGTAATTAGTTAGCTCAGTTAACTGAGTTAAGTCCAGTTAGATTAGTTCAAATAGTATGTTGAAATAATTGTGAGTTCAGTTAGTTAATGCATGCATGCATGTAACTGTTGCACTTCAGATAACTGAATATTCTCTCATAAATAACTCATGCATGTCAGTTCAGTTAGAGGCCCAATTGGGATCAAAGGAAGGGATAGTGTACTATTAGTTGGAGGAATTTTCCTATATAGGAAAATCATCCATGCAGAAGGAATTATCTCCTTCAGGATTGGGCAGTTACTTTTGAGTTTAGTGAGTACTGCGAGAGGTGAATTCATATAGGTGGTAGCATTGGACCCCAGGAGAAGCTGTGCAAGGAAATAGCAAGCTTGGAGGGCAGAGGAGAAGATTTTTGAAAATCCTTTCACTATCTATGAGTAGCAGAGAGATTGTACTAAGAGCTGGATAGCCTGTGAGCTAAAGCTTTGTGTAATCCGGACATATTTCCACTTGTAGGATAATATAAAGGTCGAGGTTTTTAGCTGAGGCTTTCTCTAGAGTATTCATCTGTGTTCATGTGTGATTGATTTCTTCTTCTCTATTATATGTGTTCAGATTTCTCTAACTCAAATTGATTAAGCTTCCGCAAAGTTTGATTGTAGAAGTAGATCTAGTATTTTGCTTTAGTATATTGCATTTTCAGGTGATCTATGGTGAAATTTATACATGGCATTAGAGCAAAGGTAATTAAAGCGAAGAACAGTATACAAGAAGGGACAAGTTTGAAGTTTGAGGTTCCTGAATATAGAAATCGAGTTCTTATCACATCTCAATTTCACCAATAGCATTCAATGATTTAAGACTTGAGTATGCCCTTGATGGCAGCTCGAATTATATAGCCTGGAAGGATCACATGGAAGAAGAATAAGAGGATAATAGTCTAAAGGACTTCATTGATCAAAAAGTCCCCAAGCTGGTAATAGCTAATGCTACAGAATTTACGAAATGGAAGAAATGTGTGGCTAGAGCAAGGAGAATCCTTTAGGAGGGAGTTTGAAATCACATAGTCTCGAGTCTCCATGGGAAGGAGACACCATTTTTGATGTGGAAAACATTGAAAGATCTATATCAAAACAACGACGATCAGAGGAAGCTGGCACTGAAAGACAAGCTTCGGAAAATCAAGTGTGAAAAGGGCAACATGATCTCTACATATCTTAACAATCTCTCCACCTATAGGGATGAGCTTGGAAGTGTAGGGATCATGACAGCCAATGATGACATGGTGAGTCTTGTGCTCATCAGTCTTCCTAATAGCTGGCATAGCCACCAAGACTCGGTTAATGGAAGAGAGAAACTGCCAGATTAGGAACGACTTTGGTCAGATCTGATGCAAGAGGAGATAAGGAGAAGCACCAGAGATGGTTCTTCATCCAAGTAGGATGAAGAAAACTGTGCCTTAGCAATTAAGGCAAAGAAATGGAAGGAAAAGGATTCTCATCCCAAATCGAGTTCTTCCCATGGTGGGAAGAAGTTTGACAAATCGAAAGTGTGATGCTTTCATTGTCATGAGGTGGGCCATTTTGCTACAAATTGTCCACTAAAGAAATCCAAGATGGGATCCAAGGAAGGATCTGAAGGTGAGGCATTGGCCTCATAGTTCAAGTTGGATTTCACCCTCTTCACATGCATGGTTTCATCCATGGTGGGATGTGGTTGGTTTCTTGATAGTGGAGCTTCTTTCCACATGACCGACAATAAGAGTTTGTTTAGTACCTTGGAGGAGAAAGATCTTCAAATACTCATAGTGATGGGTAATGATGAAAGGTATAGTGTCTCAAGTGTAGGCACAGTTGTTTTTTAGAGGGAGCATGGAGCTTGAATTACCTTGGCCGATGTCAAGTATATACCAGGACTGAGGAAAAATTTGGTGTCGATCGCCATGCTGGAATAAAAAGTCTATGATGTAGTCTTCAGTAAGGGAAACTTTTTCCTTCGTCACATCACCACTAGACAGGTGACCAAATCACTTCATGAGTTAAGAAGCTGTATTCTCTTGAGGTTCAAGATGCATGCAAAGCCTTGAGTAGTAAGGCAACTGATGGAGACTTGGTGGTTGAGAGGGAGAGTACATTACCTTTCAACATGCAGCGCCAAAATAAGTCTCAGACAATTGTGGAGGAGCCACAATTGGTGAAGCAGCTTTAGGAGGTTGTGGAGCAGCCACAACTAGAGAAGCCAAGAGGAGATTGAGTGGAGGCATCCACTCATGCAGAGACCTCCAGTAGGGGGAAATTTTGAGTCAAGTGGACAGAGGGATCACATGGATCCATACCTCCATGTCAAAGGTGGGGCGATGTGAAGTGACAGTCTCAAGAAGGCTAGAATAGGGGCAGGACCATTAAGGTACCCAACCTCTTTGATTATACCTTGCTACGAGATCCCTGACAAGGAGTAGCAGGATTGGGTAGGGATAGATGTGGATGGAGTGGCAGAGAGAGCTACAGTGCATATCACAAGACAGTGCAGAACTGGAAGGCTGTAACAATGCGAGAGGCACAGGAGTGTTACACCAGTGCAAGATGGCACAGAGAGGTGTGCAACAGTGCGAGATACATGGAGTGTTGCAACAGCTTAGAGGTCAGAGAGGGAGCACTTATCAGTGGTAGAGGGAGCTTTAGCATCAGAGGGTGTTTCTAGCCCAATAGAGAGGTCAGTTGGGAGATTTTTTTTGTTTCTAGAGTTGTTGGAGCAATAACACTTGGGAGAAGTGTTGCATGTAGAACATTCAAAAGGTTTAGGATCAAGTTCGAGTTGAATGGCTTTGTTGTTGAGAGGGAGTGTTGAAAATGGCAACAAGAAATGCTAAAAATAGCATTGCTATAAATAGAAGTTCGGGTACCAGTGTTGGACATAGCAACAAGGAATGAAAAATGGAAGTGCTAAAAATATCATTGTATAAATAACATTTTGGGATACATTCCAATTTTAGTTAGTCCCTGAACTAAAACTGAGAATTAAAATTAAAATTTGATCTTAGCTAGTAATTAATTCATCTTGAGTTAATTAGTTGGAGAAAATCAAACATAAAGTCTATGTGAGTACATGCAACAGTTATCTCATTGATTGAGGAATTTATCCCTTAGTTAAAGAGATATGGATGAGTTGTAATTTGAGTCGTAATTAGTTAGCTCAGTTAACTAAGTTAAGTCCAGTCAGATTAGTTCAAATAGTTTGGTGAACTAATTGTAAGTTTAGTTAGTTAATGCATGCATGCATGTAACTGCTGCACTTAGATAACTGAATATTATTTCATAAATAACTCATGCATGTCATTTTAGTCGAGACCCAGTTGAGATCAGAGGAAGGGACAGTGTACTATCAGTTGGAGGAATTTTCCTATATAGGACACTCATCCATGTAGAAGGAATTATCTCCTTCAGGATTGTGTAGTTACTTCTGAGTCTAGTGAGTAGCGTGAGAGGTGAATTCACACAGGTGGCAGCATTCGACCCCAAGAGAAACTACACAAGGAAATACGAGGCTTAGAGGGAAAAGGAGAAGGCTTGTGAGAAGCATTTGGTTGTCTATAAGCAGTAGAGGGATTGTACTGAGAGCTAGATAGCCTGTGAGCTAAAGCCTTGTGTAATCCAGACATATTTCCGCTTGTATGATAATACAGAGATTGGGGTTTTTAGTTGAGGCTTTCCCCAGAGTATTATTCTATGTTCATGTGTGATTGATTTCTTCTTCTCTATTACATGTGTTCTAATTGATCTAGCTCAAATTGATTAAGCTTCCGCAAAGTTTGATTGTAGAAGTATATCTAGTATTTTGCTTTATTATATTACATTATCAGGTGATCTACAGTGAAATTTCTACATGGTATCAGAGCAAAGGCAATCAAAGCAAAGAAGGGTATAGAAGAAGGGAGAAATTCGAAGTTTGAGGTTCTTGAATACAGAAATCAAGTTCTTATCACATCTTAATTTCACCAATGGTGTTAAATGGTTTAAGACTCGAGCATGCCCTTGATGGTAGCTTGACTTATATAGCCTGGAAGGATTTCATGGAAGCAGTAATAGAGGATAACGATCTAAAGGACTTCATTGATCAAGAATTCCTCAAGCCGGCAGTGACTAATGCTACAAAATTGGCGGAATGGATGAAATGTGTGGCTAGAGAAAGGAGAATCCTTCTGGAGAGAGTTTGAAATCACATAGTCTCATGTGCCCATGGGAAGGAGACACCATTTTTGACGTGGAAAAATTTGAAAGATCTATATCAGAGCAACAGCAATCAGAGGAAGTTGGCACTGAAAGATAATCTTCGAAAAATCAAGTTTGAAATGGGCGACACTATCTCTACATATCTGAACAAGCTCACCACATGCAGGGATGAGCTTAGAAGTGTAGGGATCACGACAACCAATGATGACATGGTGATTCTTGTGCTCCTCAGTCTTCCTAAGAGCTGGCATAGCTACCAAGACTCGGTTAATGGAAAAGAGAAACTGCCAGATTGGGAACAACTTTGGTCGAATCTGATGCAAGAGGAAATAAGGAGAAGCACCAGAGATGGTTCTTCATCCAAGGACGATGAAGAAAACTATGCCTTAGCAAGTAAGGAAAAGAAAGGGAGGGAGAAGGATTCTCATCCCAAATCGATTTCTTCCCATGGTGGGAAGAATTTTGACAAATCGAAAGTGCGATGCTTTCATTGTCATGAGGTGGGCCATTTTGTTACAAATTGTCCACTAAAGAAATCCAAGACGGAATCCAAGGAAGGATCTAAAAGTGAGTCATTGGCCTCACAGTTCGAGTTGGATTTCACCCTCTTCACATGCATGGTTTCATCCATGGTGGGATGTGGTTGGTTTCCTCATAGTGGAGCTTCTTTCCACGTGACCAGTAATAAGATTTTGTTCAGTACCTTGGAGGAGAAAGACCTCCAGATACTCATGTGATGGGTAATGATGAAATTTATAGTGTCTCAGGTGTAGGCACGGTTGTTTTTCAGAGGGAGCATGGAGCTCACATTACCTTGACCAATGTCAAGTATGTACCAGGACTGAGGAAAAATTTGGTGTCGGTCGTAATGCTGGAAGACAAAGGCTATGATGTATTCTTCAGTAAGGGATAGGTTTTCCTTCGATACATCACCACTAGACAAGTGAAGCAAATTGATTCATGAGTCAAGAACCTGTATGCTCTTAAGGTTCAAGATGCACACAAAGCCTTGAGGAGCAAGGCAATTGATAGAGACTTGGTGGTTGAGAGGGAGAGTACATTACCTCTCAACATGCAGCGCCAGAAGAAGTCTGAGACAATTGTGGAGGAGCCATAATTGGTGAAGCAACTTTAAGAGGTTGTGGAGCAGCCACAATTAGAGAATCCAATAGCAGACCGAGTGGAGGCATCCACTCATGCTAGTAGGGGTAAATTTCAAGTCATGTGGGCAGAGGGATCACATGCATCCATACCTCTAGGTCAGAGGTGGGGCGATGTGGAGTGACCATCCCAAGAAGGCTGGAATAGGGACATGATCCTTGAGGTACCCAACCTCTTTGATTAGAGCTTGCTATAGGAGCCCTAATGAGGAGTAGCGGGACTTGCTGAGTGGGTAGAGACAAATGCAGATGGAGCAGCAGAGGGAGCTACAATGTAGGATTCCTAAGACAGTGCAAAGCTAGCAGGCTGCAACAATGCGAGAGGCAAAGGAGTGTTGCACTAGTGCAAGATGGCCAAGGGAGGTGTGCAATGGTATGAGATGCATGGAGTGTTGCAGTAGCTTAGAACTCAGAGAGGGAGCATTTGTCGGCGGCAGAGGGAGCTTCAGCATAATAAGGTGTTTCTAGCCCAATAGAGAGGTGAGTTGGGAGATTTTTTTGTTTTTAGAGTTGCTGGAGCAATAAAAATTGGGGAAGTGTTGCATGAAAAACATTTCAAAGGTTCAGGATCGGGTTCGAGTTGAATGTCTTTCTTGTTGGGAGGGAGTGTTGAAAATGGCAACAAGAAATGCTAAAAATAACATTGCTATAAATAGTAGTTCTAGTACCAGTGTTGGAGATAGAAATAAGGAATGAAAAATGGAAGTGCTAAAAATATCATTGATATAAATGGCATTTCGGGATACATTCCATTTTTAGTTAGTCCCTTAACTAAAATTGAGAATTAAAATTTGAATTTGATCTTAGCAGTTGTTTGTAAAATAATTAATTAATTCATCTTGAGTTAATTATTTGGAGAAAATCCCTGGCTGCGGGTGATTAAATGGCGATTTAATGTGGGGGTGGCCTCATTACTGGGCAAGTGGCCGCCTAGATCTGCCAGATGTCGAGGAAATCCTTGAGCCTGCTTCCTCTGTCCGACCATTATCAATGCTGCTCTTAATTCGCGTGGTCAACTTGCCGTCTGCAGCTCTATTTCAGTCATTCACCTCACCCCTCCGATGCACTGTGGGCAGTTGGCTTGCGTTGGGATGTTAAGTGTCTGGAATGTCGTTCCTTGGGTCTTTAAGAGGCAGCCTCCGCTGGGTAGGCAGCCTCTGTGGTCTGTGCATTGTTTTCTTTGGTCGTGGATGACCTGCTCCTGTGCGTCCAAGCTGACGATTGAGCCGTGGTTGCAATTGCTAAGGTTCAGACCTCGGCCCTCTGCTCAGAAGGCCTTGGTCTCTACCTTGGGGCACCCGGGCTCTCTCGTCTGCCCGCTTCAGTTTGCTCTGGTCTCTGTTTGCATTACGCCCCTCGGTGCTCTGGGAGATTCTCGGCTTCAGTTCACGGTGGTAAGTTTCGTCCCGCTCATTTGCGTTTTTTCAACGGTTTATTCACCGCCTTGTAAGCTTCTGTGCATTAATCCACCCCTGGACAAGGTCAATTGGTTCTCAGTGCTCTGTGCCGAGGGGCAAACTAGTTTTCTGTGTAGCATTGTGTGTAGAATTGCTTCAGGATGCCGCGTGAACGGCTACGCCTCATTAGTCGACGGGGTGGGTCCAGGGGAGGCGCAAGAGGAAGAGCTTCCCCTCAGCGATCCTCATCATCATTTGACTCCCCCTCTGAAGAAATCAGCTCCCATGGAGCTAGGCGGGGCCGAGGCAGAGGAAGAGGGCGAGGACGGGCAGCTGCGTGCTTGCATAGTTCTCACCCCTCTACCCGCTTCCGGTTCCCATGCTCCTTGGACAATGCCACTTACTATGTATCAGTGCGGATTGAGAAATGTGAACACGTAGCCTCTCCAGAGGTCCCTGCGGAGCCACGACCACCTTCTCTTGTTCAGTGTCCAAGACTGCAGCCTGCGGAAGCCTCGGGTGCGGTGGCGGGACCAATGGCGGGACCAAGCGAACCAGCAAAGAATGATGCCCCTTATACAGATTCGAGTGCGTCCGATCAGTATGGTTGCAGAGTGGTGGAGGAGCAACCATCCACCTCCGTAGATGCTTAAGCTTGTCGCTTGGCTGTTCTGGAGACCGCTTCTACAGTTTCAGGATGTATGCATGGTTGTCATAGTGCGCAATGTTTGTTTTGGGATAGTCTTGTTCATTTTGGGTCGGTTCAAGTCGAAGTATGTATGTATTTACGTATGCTGGTATTTCAATATCTGTAAGTATCCCCTTGCCACGACAGGGATAGGGAGTTTTCAGCATGTGTCTAGCAGTCTAGCTTTCCATGGGTTCCAGTATGTGTTCAATTGACAGTTTCATAGTCGTTTAGTCTCTCAGGTTTTTCAGTCATGGTTGGTGCTACTGTCCAGCTGTAACCATCTCAGCATGGCAAATGTAAACTTTTTGTACTCCTTTTTTGTATAATAATAGAAGTAGCATAAATTACAAAAAAAAATTATTGGAGAAAATCAAACATGAAGTCTATGTGAGGACATGCAACAGTTATCCCATTGATTGAGGAATTTATCCCTTAGTTAAAGAGATAAGGATGAGTTGTAATTTGAGTTGTAATTAGTTAGCACAGTTAACGAAGTTAAGTCCAGTTAGATTAGTTCAAATAGTTTTTGAACTAATTGTGAGTTTAGTTAGTTAATGCATGCATGCATGTAACTGCTGCACTTCAGATAACTGAATATTCTCTCATAAATAACTCATGCATGTCAGTTTAGTCAAAGACCCAGTTGAGATCAGAGGAAGGGACGGTGTACTATCAGTTGGAGGAATTTTCCTATATAGGAAACTCATCCATGCAGAAGGAATTATCTCCTTCAAGATTGCAAAGTTACTTCTAAGTTTAGTGAGCAGTGCGAGAGGTGAATTCACACCGGTGGTAGCATTGGACCCCAAGAGAAACTGCGCAAGGAAATAGGAGGCTTGGAAGGTAGAGGAGAAGGTTTGTGAGAAGCCTTTGACTGTCTATGAGCAGCAGAGGTGTACTGAGAGTTAGATATCCTATGAGCTAAAGATTTGTGTAATCTGGACATATTTCCACTTGTATGATAATACAGAGATCGAGATTTTTAGCTGAGGCTTTCCCCAGACTATTCTTCTGTGTTCATGTGTGATTGATTTCTTCTTCTTTGTTATATGTGTTCTGATTGATCCAGCTCAAATTTATTAAGCTTCAGTAAAGTTTGTAGAAGTAGATCTAGTATTTTGCTTTAGTATATTGCATTATTAGGTGATCTATGGTGAAATTTCGACAGTTTTTGGATGAGGTCCAATAAAGCAACTCCAAGGAAGTATTTTACATGGGACCATAGTAAATCAAATAAAATTATTCAAAGAAACCAATTTACAACCTTCTTCTAGCACCAAAAATGTTAAATGCTCGAAAATATCTTGTTACAACATTATAAAGGAGACCACCAAGTCAGGAACTTAGAGCATCTCATTTTCCATTGAAACGATGGTTCTAGCTGGCTAGACTAGGTCCATTTACCTTCTCTCTATCTCCACTAGCTTAAATTATGACTTACAACTACCAATAGAGAAGAGACATCAAATCAACACTCTCATTGAAAAGGTAAGAAAGTGATCCTTAAGCTGATTTGGGGCTCAGCCAAGCCACAACTAAATTTTTCCTCTTTAATAAGAGGACTTCTAGGAATGTATAATTAAATCTAAATGCTAACTTATCCTAAAATGAGAACAAAGGAAAAATATCCTAAGCTTATCTCGATTAGCAAGATGTAGATCTATCCCAACTAAGAGAAAAGTAATTAAATTATTGATATTTAAATATGTTTGGATTATAATGAATATCAATCTAATGAAGTAGTTCAGTTAATTGATATTATGAATACCAAAACAGATTCTTCTCAGAGATCTATTAACTAAGATAATTAACAAACAACATTTAGGAAGTAGTTCACAAAATGAAGATTATTATTAAATCAGTAACTCGATTAATTATACAATAATATAAGAAAATAGCTCACATAATATTATTGTTTGTTAAGAAAGGATTAAAAGGCTAATCTCTGAGTAAGTAGTTACCTAGAAATCAAATTTTAATGCATAAGAGCAGTGATAAATAACAACAGATTATTGAGGAAAATTACTCACATCGATAATAGTGCAGAAATATAAATGAAAATGGAAAATTTCTACTATTATAATATGAAACCAATATTAAAAACATAGTATTTTAAATGCAAATTAATTGAAATTGTTTCAATGGATCTGACCTCCAACATCCCTTTACAACGCTTCAACTTCTGTTGTTAAAACAAGAATTGCAAAAGTGCAAGCTCTTCTCTCTATACATAGTTTAGAATGGAAAAGAAAAATCTCAATAATCCCCAGATCTAAGATTGATCCTCTCTCTACCTACAACCTAAAATATCTATTAGAATAATGCTTCAAGTATTACAAAATTGCAGAAGAGAGAAGTCCTCTGCTCATTCGACAAACCACTACTTATAATTTTCAAAATGAATTCCAAGAAAGAGAGTTGTTGAAGAGTAATTCTACTCCAACCATTTTCATTGGTCCAAATTATTATTCTACTATTTTTGGAGCAATCTCATTTATTGAAATCTTCTTTTCCTCATACCTTCAATTGTTTTCCTGCCAAAAGAATCAAAATTTAATTGAAACACAATTTAAAATAAAGAATATCAAATCTAGAACACAAAATATCTCCAATTAAAACTTAAATAAATAAATAAAACGAAATCTAAGTTTTTCATTTATTCCTATAAATATCTAATTGGCCAATGAGAACATAGTTGAAAGGATCTACATTCTATAGAGGTTAGGAGCAAATGAAAATGCAGAAAATCAAACTCAGAAAATTAATTTTGTTTAAAAATTTAGATCTTGTTGTTCTGTTTTCTTTTATACTCATTAAATGATCAAATATGATTATGAAACGACTTCAAAAATATTATTCATGATTTTATCTATCCAACGAGCCATCCTAGGCCTCATTTGGCCAAGTAAAACTCAACATATGAGCTTCCAAAGTTGAAGGACCAAAATCGCCAAATTTCTGGAAAATTTGTTGCCTGGCCAAAAATAGGAATTTTGTAATTAAAATCTAATTCTAAATTAAATTATAATAATTTCTTAATAAATACTAATTTAATTATAATTACATTATTAAATTTACATAATTATAAATTTAATTATATTAAATTATAATATAAAAATTAATATATTAGAATATAAATATAATATATATGTTGTATAAAAACATATTAATTAAAATAAAAAACCCTTTAGTTATCATGGTGATTGTAAATGGAGGGAGTATGAGTTTAAGTGAGGTGGAGGGATAAGGAGGTGGAGAGATAAAGAGATTAGAGAAAATACGTATGGAGTAGAGGTCAAGGGTCATAAGGAGGTGGATTGAATTTTAGGTTAAAAAAGAAATAGTCATCACATAAATTTAATTTTGGAGATCGAAGGAAAGGAGTTATTGTAATTTTAAAAATGTTTTCATATAAAAATGTTGATATGTCAATGTTCCAATATTAGAATATCAAAGTTTTTTAAAAATCAGAGATTTTAAAAATTGGAGATTTTAAATCAAACATTTTAAATTAGAGGTTTCAAAAATCAGAAGTTTTATTTCGGAAGGGAGGAGGTGATATGAAGTGAGGTCCACTTGGAGTGGAATTAAAAATTCTACAAAATGAACTACAACCAGTTTGAAATTTTGAGATTTAGGGTTTGGTAATTTCTTTTAAAATTAGGAATTAGAATAAATTACCTAGATCCCGAAAACGCATTTTTTAATTGTTCTACAATTTGGTTGGGTGATTTTGTAGGAATGTTAGTGAAAAATAAAGAAATTAGTAAAAATTAACTTAGGGATTAATATTTCCCCAATGTGGGTGATAATGGTGAGGGTCAACTAGTGGCGCATTGGATCGTGGAGCCAGAGGGGCCTCCATGTGCCATGTGAAGGAATTGAATGGTCATCGAGACCCGTACCCCGCTCTCTGCAAGCACTACTTAATGCAACTTAGATCCAAGAGGGTGGCCATTAGCAAGCACTGGGCAATGAGGAGAGAGTGCTCGGAGAGGAAGATTTTTGGGTTGTTTTTGTCTTGCCTCAAGTTGTGGCTTGGGGTGGAAGTGCAGGGCAAGAACATCGAGTATTGCTGGGAGGTGACTTGGCACTCGCAGAAAGATTAGCCATGAAATTTAGGGAAAGAATTATCTGTCTAGCTTGAAAGTTTATATTGCTTTAGGGCTGGAGAGTGTGGGTGGGGAGAAACCATTAAGCACTTCTCAGTTTGGCTCTATCTCTAGTTCACAGAATCTCCACTATAGCATTAGTTTGTTGGGAAGAATGACTTTTGGTGCCTTCTTTGGATCGACTCGTTCACAATAGACCTCAGGATCAATGGCATGCCTCCCTACTCCCTTGGAGGTTGTGGATATGGTGCTAGTTGCCAGCACATAGGGCTCTTCGGTCTTGGCATTGAAAGTGGAATTTTGTTTTGGTTTGTTCAATTTAGAATTGTGAGGTGGGTTTCACAAGGCAGATACCACCCTCCCTATGGTGGTGCTACTGGTGGTGGTGGTATTGGATATATGACTCGACAACGAGGACGTGCATGAAGAGGGAATGTTGACCCATGGATGGACGAGTGCCAACACCATGGAGAGCCCATTTCAGACTCTTAGTCAACTGAGAGCCATCACTCTGATGTGGATATTTCCATGTCCCCAAACCACTCCCTAGGCCACGTCGAAGCTCTGAGCACCTTGGAGTCCATCGCAACCTGGCTGAACAAGATCCAACTCAGCATCGAAACACTAAGGGAACATATATATGATGACATGAATGAATTGGTGGCTTATATCAACGACCTCCAACATATGTAGACTAAGATCCTGGAATCCATAAAGGTCTCAGCGGTAGCTCTAGCACACAAACGACCATCTCTTCTCCCTAGAGACTCAGTTGCAACACATACAATATCACACGCATGAGCGGGCCATGTTCTTTACTGCTCCTCTTGCTTTCCCCCCAACCCCCCTCCTTAATGTGTATTCCTGGGAAATGTATTTTTTCTCCTCTTGTGCTGGAAATAACTAATGACACTGGTTGTCTTGGCTTTTTCTCAGGCTTCTTACTGTTTAGAGCATGGCCCATGCTAGCTCTTAAGCCTGTGACACTATATCTTGTTGTAGTGGTGATGTATTTTGGTGGTGTTGTGGTGATGCATTTTTCTCACTTTTCTAGTATGATAATATAAAGCTTGTTTTTTGACCGACCAAAAAAAAAAAAAAACCCTAGGGATTAATATTTACAATGAATTTCTAATTTAATTGCAAAAATTAAAATAATATGCATTTTATGCATTTTTTAACCCAGGCAATAAAAATTATCGAACTTCAGATGAGCACCATTTGCAAACCGTGTAACCAAATGAGACGAAACAAGTACCGATGGAAAGATATCAAAAATTTAAACTCAATGAAGTGATCAAAATAGAAATCCAATGAAAATGGAAAAATGGAAAAATTGTAGGACACTTAACCAAAAGAAAATATTAAAAAGGTGATTTAGCCAAAAATCGATGGAAAGGGTCCCCATTATTTGAAGTGCATAAGTCCAAAATGGGTTTTGCTGATTTTTCCCTACAACACGTCCATATATTGTCAAATGTGTTCTTGATAAAGGGGCTTATGAACTAGTTTATTTTGATGGAGTTCCCTTGGCGTAGCCTAGAAATGTGTTGTACCTTAAGAAATACTATGCTTAAGTTTTTCATAGTGCATTGTGTGCATATTGTATTTAGGTGTGATTGAGTGTGTTTCCTTCAAAGTTCCCTAGGTCTTTGTTAATCTTGTTTACATTTGGATTACAGATGTCAGCAACCCTCAAATCATACGTCGGTTATGATGATGGTGCTAGTCGTAGTACTTAGAACCACTCTTCCGTTGCTCGGGGTATATATGCTCCAAATGCTGAGTTAGTGAGTTTACAAGGCATTTGATCGATCTCTCTATATATAAAATTAATGTGTATAACATAGTGATTGAACTGTTGACTGATACTATTTCACATGGTATCCATCGTATAGTTATCAGAATTGACTCACATATTATAGTACTATAATTGACTAATGTCTATTAGGTTAGAAGTCCAACTATGTTTCGCATGTTCTTGAGGGTTTTCCTCATGGAAAGATATTTTGATTTCATCCAGTATCAACATTTTATAGAAATATAAATATATTGATGGATGCACTTGCAAATCATGTTTTAGATAGACATTTGTGACACATGTAAATTAATTCAATACACATCACATCATGTTTAAATGAAATAATGGAACCATAAGAAACACTGAAGATAGCTATATATATATATATAATATATATTATATATATATATATAATATATATATATATATATATATATATATATTAAAGTTTTAATTTTACAAAATTTGTACATGAGACACATGTGTTCACATAGCCTAAAATAGCAAACAGTGAAAATATGGCTATAAGCCTCCTAGTATACTAATCATAGTACTCATGGTAGTACTCCATTGTGTGAGCCATCTTACACAATGGTCAACTGATATGGTCAGACACATAGATAGTGTGTTGTTTTAGTCTCATAGGGAGCTCATCGACCCTAGTGTCAGCTATGCCATAGGTTAACCCCTCCATATGATGCTCAACTTCTTCTAGGGTCTCACACACATTGAGATCCTATAGTATTGTTGAAGGTGTTGGACCCACAAACCTCAGACACTTTGGAGTAGGAGTCCTAACAATGGGTGGTAATTTCATGCCTTGGCCAAGATAGCGTGTAGAGATAAGTATGATGATTTTGGTCAAAAGCAAGTGTGTGACCTTGTAGCAAGTCAAGTGAGATGCATGGGGGTTCTAACACACGGAGGAGAAAAGGAAGTGTACGCCCTATAAGCCTGCAAAAGTATGCAGCCTGAAAGGAACACGCGAGCCAAATGACATCACAAGCTAGAATGTGGAATAGTCCATAAACCAAAGTGATCGGTTAATCCAACAACACACATTCAACAAGATTTATACAATTGCATACAAAGTATTTCATAATAAAATGTTTAATTTAAACAACATACGTTACCAAAGAAACCAAAGTAGTCCAACTACAATAACAACATATGCATGAAAGTGTGTTGGCTCAGTTTTTATTATTATAAGTGAAAGTTCCATCCATGCATACACCATTGACATCCACTAGCCCCAACAGTTGAACATTACAGTCAAGAACACCTACTCCTCCAAAGAATTATACTCTACACTGTGGAGAAGCCAAGGCTTGTCACAATACTCCCAAGCATTTTCTAAACTTAAGCCTAGCCAAAATCTTGGCTCCCAAAAGCTTGCTCTATGAGTTATGAGGTTTTATTCATAACAAAGGGTGGGGTGACCCTTAACATTCTACTTTGTGACTCTTTGACTACCCTCATGACTCTTCAACTTCCTTATAGGTAACTCATTACATAACATGATGACCTTTCACATTCCACTAATGACATTTGGAATTTCACTTACAACATATCTACAAATAACATTACATTTTCCACATGTACCCATGTAAGAAAAAATGGGCTAGAGACAACCTAACAAGACAAAACACTATGATTCCAAAGTTTGGGGATAGACAAACTCAACAACCTCCACTTGGCGCTTCTCGATCACATATTGATGCCAGGCTTGGTACTGCATGATTATGTCCCCAAACTATTTGATGGTGTCTTTCTGATAGCGAACTCTTGATTCCATAGTATACCGGTATATGGTCTTGGAACACGTGTCCAACTCGTTCTGAATCATGTGTAGCATGGTGTTGACGATGATGAGACCACCAACATACTTCTGCATGTTATGTGTGCTCATCTCCAAGTCTACCCTTGTGACCTTTCATCTTAGCTGCTCCATGTACTCATCGATCTCTATCTGGACTTGGTTCTTTTGTTTAGCAATACTGAGGGAACCTGTACCTATTCACTCTTTTCCTCACCAGTTGGATGTTACGTCTCATCAACCTATATTGGCATTGGTTTCTCTATCATTGCACCTTGCCTTTATTCTTCTTCCCACTTCTTCTTCTCTTCCTTTTCTTTCCTTCTCAACTCCTGTTCTTCCTTCGGTTGTTTTTTTGCTTGTTGCAGTCTCAGTTCTGCTACCTAGAAACTCTGTTTTTCTCTCTTCCTCTGTTGTATTGTTTGTGTCCTCTGTTTCCTTTTGCTTCTGCTACCAAATATACCTACATGAATATTGAATCCGCTTTTAGTTTGCAACTTTTTTCTCCCTCTATTATTTCAACAACTTCCTCTTTCCCTAATCTTGTACTAGATTGTTTCCTTCTGCTATTATTGTTGGACTTTCTTCCATGTTAGTGTTGACTCTTTTTCTATGAGTAGTTGAGTGTCTTCATACATTGACAACTTTATTGATGCTTGCTCAACTGCTTCCCCAATAATGTTTCCAGTGGTCTCTCTTAAAGAAGCTCTCTTTGGTGCCATAGTACAATTACTACCACAAAAAATTGCTTTATGCCATAATACAATTACTACTGCAAAGAATTGCTTCACGAGTGTGATACTTATGGGACAGAAGTGACACTCATGGCATGTTGGGTCCCTATAATACTAGTGATTACCCCATTACTATTGTAGTTGTACCGCTTATTAATATTGTTGTGCCCCTATTGCCCCCATATTGTTATTACTCTGCCCCATAGAATCCCTCTATTGTTATTTTTGTGGCTTTATATTATTATTGTTAGGTTCGGCTGGGTTATATTGTGACTCCTTAGACTCCTATATATAGAAAGGAGGTTTTGTCATTTGTATCATCCAAGAATTGTTCATTTATGTAATGTACAGAAGGTTGCCCCCTAGAAGAGGCTGAATTCTAAGGCGTTGATCTATATTTTCAATCTTTTCTTGAGCTGGTTCATAACATTTGGTATCAGAGCTTTGGATTCTAGGGTTTTGCTACTCCAAATATGTCATCGTGGCATTTTCGTAATAACTTTTTTTCTACGACGTTTCAGAAGCTACAAAAAAACCCATTTGAGAAGACATCGCGATGAATCTCGGGTCCGAATTTCAGAGCGTTTTGCACTATATTGGCAGAGATATGATCTGAGGAAGTTGATCTTTCGGTAGACTCCTGAATTACATTCTAAACAGGTGACCTGGGGAAAATCATCATAACTTTTTCTCTGAGCATTGGATTGAAATTTTGTAAGAAGGTGTAGAAAGAGGATGGACTGTAGTTTTATATAATATATATATATATATTATATATATATATAAATATATTATATATATAATAATATATATATATATATATATATATATATATATATATATATATTATAGAGCCAAAAGACGAAACAGGGTCTCACGGCACATCATATAAGTTCACCCTCCTGAACTAGTCCATAATCAGGTCACTGTGGGAGATTTCGCATAACTCTTCCTTGGAGAATCCAATTTGGATTAGACTAGTGGCATTGGAAAGAGGACATAGAGGGCTACTGTACGTCACAATTTCAGAACTAGATGATTTGAATGTATGGATATACATCAAAGGCAACATTGAGCTCCTACAAAGTGAAAAAAGGTGTGTAAATTCTTTTAAATTTTTGCTTAAGATTGGTTTGAAATTTACTTTGAAGGAATTCAAAGGGCATAGTAGAGCATTATTATTGGTAACTAATGCCCCGAGGAAAGAAAATGCAAACACCTAGTAAGGAACCTGAAATATCTAGCATGACTCATGAAGAAGAGGAAGAAATGCTACATGATATATCAAAATTACGAGACCAAGTGCAAAAACTGTCAGCCTCACAAAAGCTAAGATAAATGGCATGGAACCTAAGATAAAGGGCATGGAAGCTAAGATGGATGATTGGAAGACAGATTTGAAGACAGACATGGATGATTTGAAGACATATTTGAAGACAGACATGGACG
>APFE030008294.1:22718-58684 GCA_000404065.3 Pinus taeda | reverse complement strand
GAATAGTTTTGTTGAGGGCTTTCACTTGAATGAGGAAAGCTAGTTGAGCTGGTAACTGAGGGTCGTATCCTTTGTGATTAAAAGATACAAGATTGGAATCCATTGGGTCAATCCCACCTATTGTTGATAATAAATCCTACTTTTAGGAGGGGCAATCTTGCAGTACCTCAAGAGGCGACATCGCAGAGGGCGATTGGGCTAAATCCTCCACTATATTATAGTGTTGCGTTGCTCAGGCATGCGGATTAAACGTCGATTTGTGTACTACTCCCTTTGGCAGTTTTATTGTTAATTCAGGAATGATGGGTGGCACGACTTTGGTTGAAGTTATTGTTGAACTACTAGGTTGATCATTATCCTTGTTGTTCAACATCTGTGGATTCCCGTAATCTTTACTCCTTGTCGATATTAGAGCATCATTTAGTTTCTTTGAAACTGAAAACATTAGCACTTGGGACGGGGAAGCATTTTCACTAGCAACCAGATTTGTTCCTGGGTTTGGAAATGGATCAATCAGTACAGCTGAGGTTTTTGAACATTTGAAGAATTTTCTAAGTTCTTCTTTATATGGACACTCTCTGGTCTAGTGATCCTCTTCACATATACTGCATGGATTTATTGGTTTCTTATCCCTAGAAGGGTTTGCAGAAGATTTTTTAGGAGATGTTTCCTCCTAGTTTTCCTTCTTCCCTTGTTTTTTCTTCTTGCCTCCTAGTTGCTTGGGTTCTTTGCCTTTGTCTGTCGACACAACATTTACTTCCAAGGCTAGAAGTTACTCATTTGCATTTTGACTCGAAACCGTGCGGGCATTTTTCGATGTAGCCTTTGTGGTTTTAGTGCTTGTCGTACCTATCACACCATCGCTGGCATGAGAGTCTTTTCTTGATTTAGGAGGTGGAGGAACGAAAAATTCTGGTCTAGGAGCATCAGGGATTTTATCGTAGAGCATGCCAGACTGAGTATAGATCAAGTCTAGATATTGTGCATGAGCAATAACTTGCTCTTTAGTGACGACTCCTCCCTTTGCCACATCTTCTATAATATAGGGTAACAGAGACTTAATAAACCATTAAGCCAATAGTTGATCAGGAACATATGTTTTTACCATTCTACGATGACGTCGCCACTCATGAATATGATTGGATATGTGAGTGGCTGTCATTTGTTTGAAATTGGTAAGTAGCTCAGTTCTTGTTTTGTACCTTATAGGTAATTGAAAATGGGTTAAAAAGGTTGTGGCTAGAGTACTGAAGTTATCAAATGAAGCTCTAGGTAGTTCGATATACCACTTCGCTGCTAGACTAGTTAATGTGTGCTGAAAGAGGCGAAGCCTAATCAAATCATCATTGAGAGTGTTTGATGAACACCATAGATGAAATGTCATCACATGATTCGACGGGTCTTCGCCCGAATTTCCATTAAATTTAGGAATATCAAACAAAAGTTTATGCGGAATCACCGGCCACCAAGGGGCGTAGGCAATTGGATCGTTCGTTAGTCGACTCATATCCGGTAACTCTAAAGTTGCCATGAAAGGAAACTATTGATTTAGGATTGGTTGAGCATACCCAGGATAAGACAGAATTGTTTGAGTAGTCGGTCTTTGCATACCAGCATAATGCATTTGATGTTGGTAACTTTGGTAAGGTTGATGGGCATAACCATTATGATATGGTTGATACAGTTGCCCATTACTTGCAAAGACTTGTTGCTCATATCCTTGGTAAGTCTACTGGAATTGCAGTTGTTGGTATTGCACCAGCCATGGTTGTGAAGCCATGGACTGTTGTCCAGTACTGACTGTTTGACCAAGATGGGGATTGGTGTTCCCCGTTTGAACCTGTGCTATCCCACTAGTTGGCGATTGCGGTTGTGTTGGAGGTACAAGAGATTGTTGCATTATAACCTGCAAAACTTGAGGTTGGCATACAACTGGTGACGCTTGTACTTGCTATACTGCCATAATAGCTGGCGTAGTGGGGATATTTGTCATAGGTAAATTTTGTTGTATTGAGCATACAACTCTTGGTTGTTGAGACAAGATTGGCACCCAACCGATAGTTGTGATTCCAGCATAACCCAAATTTTGTTATGAACTCACACATGGTTGTCCTTCCAAGGAAGGTAGTGAAAGGGTATAGAGCCCTCCATACGATGGTAATCCAGTACTCAAAGGAATGATTTGCTTTTGGGGACCAGTTTTCCCAAATTGACCTTGTGACAGATCAATTTGTTGAGACTGAACATAAGAGATTCCAGATATAATTCCGGACGAACAAACAGGAACAGTCCATACTGTCAAAATAGCCCCTGGATGCACTCCATCCAGCGATTGAAGGTTGGTTGGGACAGATGGCACGTCGGCGAACATTGTTGGAATAGCAGAAGGAGCTTCTGTTGTTGCTGTGTCGGGTAACATAGTCCTTGATGTTGTCGGTTGTTCAGACATATTAAGCCTATCTAAAATATTCCTCAGCAATTCTTCAGGAACTTCCGAGGGTGGGTGAATATTTTTTGATGAAGAAGGATACAGGGTGATTCCAGCTCCAAGTTGTGTTGGAGTGCTAGATGGAGGATCTTCCACAATCTCTTCTATGGCAATCAATCCAGGAGGAAGAGGCAGACCGTCAGGTCCGTAAAATATTTCTAGTGCCGAAGAAGATGTAAGTTCTACAGTAGAAGACGGTTGGGGAGTAACACCTTTCAAATCGGCTGTAGATGGATCCGGTTCAGGAATAGAAGTGTTAACCATCACACTAAGATCAGTTGTAATGTCCTTTTGCTGTTGCAAAATTTCTTCTATAGAGGCAGGGAAACCAGAAATGTTCGGACTAACCAGAGTCTCTAAGGATGTTAGAGTGCTTGCTCCAACCAACCTAGGGGACTTTGATCCTGTTAAACGAGTTCTCTTTGTCCGGAATGGTTTCGCTTGCAGAGTCAACGACGGTTGACTCGTAAGTCTCCGTGAAAGACGGGGTTTTGATTGACTTTCCTCCACAGTTGCGGATTACTTGATCAACTCAAAATAAAAAGGGAAAAATGTTTTTGGAATTAAATGAATTTTAGACACTTTGACACAACTTGTTTTTTCAATTTTAAAGAGTCGAGAAAAAAAAAAGATGACTCTAGTTACCTTCGATTTTTATTGAGCCTGAAGTGACAAGTGCTCAGAGGACCTTTTCTTTTAAGGAGTCTGAAAAGGAGCAAAATGGACTTCTCTTGAGATCTAGGCAAAGAGGATTACCAAACCAATCGCAAAATTGTAGAATACTTTTTACGGTACGGCAGTCAATCTTCCCGAATGCTGTGTTCAGTGCATTGCGATCGATAGGGAGGCAGACACGGCTTCCTAAGGATAAAGGATGCAGCCTGTTATGGTCTCCCAATATATACTCGACGGTATGTGAGAGCACAAGTCCGTACTAGCACTTTCCATCTCAGAGTGGAGGAATCACCCAACCAACACTGAAAACAACAGTTACTAGGTTTTACGATGCCGGAATATGTCTCTAGCCTAGACCTCTAGATGTTGTGCGTTAAGTTCCAAAGCGTTGTTAGATTCATTAAATTTATTTTAAGTTGATCTTGCTTAACAATTTTCCTTTCAGTTTCACGGCGTGATGTGTATATAATTCCTAAAAATGTAGTCTAAGATGATAAACAAACGTTTAAACTTCTTTCGGCAATGAAAATCCTAGCTACTAAGGAAAGAAAGTTAAGAATCTTTCTGCAAAGAGCACAAAGCACACGCTAAATGCACAGTCCTAAATCAAACCAAGTTGTTGAAATGAAAATGCACATGCATGTATTTGTTTTTAGCCTTCTTAATGTATGAATGATGATAAGAAAGCTATGTGAAAATCTTAATTACTTTTAAAGCGACAGTACTCAACAAAATTCTTTTCCAAAATGAAGTGAAGGTAAGAGAGACACTTTGCGATTTTGAAATGAAAATTGCTTTTGGACACTTTAAAAACTACTAATTCAAATTCTACACAATAGTAATTGTATAATAGACTATCATAAACAATGGGATTGTCTTCTAAAACTGAAAATGACAGCTATGACACTTTCAGATCTAGAAACGACAGTTCGACAGTTCGACTATTCTACTTTTTGCAAAAGAGAACTGAAAATGACGCACAATACATAAAAAACACTTACAGTTCTTTGCACTAAGGAGGTGGAACAATGCAAGAGAAGGGGGTTTTCATAGAAATACACTGACTACAGACAACAAAACTCCTGAATAGGACTGAAAACAGTGAGAAAAAACCAGAGTCTGAAGGTAAAGTTAACCCTCCCTAACCATTGCACCTGTTACACAGTGAAACTAGTATGCAGCGCACCTACTCCACTAGGGAAGTGCGATGCATACAGTCTGCCTTGAAGGCAGGGTGCAATGGTACCAATATGAGACTTTAAACAAGTTTTCACTCAAAGTTTGCAATTCAGTTCAAGGATTTAGGCTGAGTAAGTAATGTTCAGTGTATGTAAAACACAGGGGTGATCTAAAGAGGTTACTAGAGCCACCACCTAGGGCAATTAGATTGTTTACAGATCTACTGTTTAATTCATAAACAAAACTCAGAGATAGACTGAAGCAGCATTGATCTACTTTGCATTTGTATAACAAATTCAGTTCAAAGGCTAGCTGGCTTGACTTTAGGCTCCGTCTGTAAGTTTATAAAAGGAACAAAGATAGATAGGCTAACAAATAATCTAGTCGCTCCCCAGTGGAATCGCCATTTTCTTACCGGGAATAGTGTCCACTTGGATGCTCCTATTCCCACTAAGATGGGTGGCTATCTTAGAAACAAACAAATAAATTCTACTTTCGTTTTCATTTATGAAAATAGACAAGAGGAAAACCAAGAAGACCAACCTTAGTCTTGCGCTTGATTTCCTCTCCTTCTTGATAGAGCTTTGCCGCTTCTTCTTTGTCTGCGCAGCTTTAAAGAGAACCTCTGGAATCACAGCAACATGCTAGTATCGAAGAAACAAAGATCTATATTCATAAATAACACAGGACCAGATGTGTGTTAACCATATAAATGCATATATAAACAAGTACACAAGAATATGGAAGAAAACTAGAATAGCTTTATTAAGATGAAAAGTAGCAAGAGGATTACAACCTTATGTTTTGACCCAGCATCATCCTCCACCTAGGAAGCCCTTCTTCACCTCAAGAAAAGCTTAGATCACCCAACACTATGAATGTCCACTAGAAAACCAACAACACTTCTCTATAAGATACAAAATTCCATCCTCTGGATCTCTGTGACGAGGGATCCATATATAGATGATTACAGAGAGGTGAGTTATCCTCTGGAATCTTTATTAGTGTCTTCTCTCTGATAGTTCCTACTTCCACTTGGAGAATGATAATCTCTTACTCATCCCTGGTCGAAAACAAAGAGGCAAGTGTCAGAGGGGAAGCTTCTGGAAGATTCCATGATCTTCCACCTCGCATTTTGTCCCTGCCATTTGTCCATTCCCAACCATCGCACCCTACAAAGGAGCAATTTAGTATACATTGCACCTTGTACACTGGGAAGGTGATATGCATCGCACCCACTACACTGATCTTTCAGTATGGTCCAGTTTTGACCATTTATGAGCAGTTTTTCAGTGGAGAACTTCTAGGAGATTATGTAATCAACTGACCTTGTTCCTTTAGGCAGTGAAGAAACACTTTTAGGGACTTAGGAGCCCTTAATTTATGGACATTTATGATTGGGGTTGAAGTTCCCAAAAATGTCTATAACAAATGTATTTTCCATCAAGGTATCATCAACTAGAAGAAATTCAAGATCTTCATAATGAGAGGGAATAGAAAGATAATAAAGCATTGATAGTTGTACAAATCCTATTGTATTTTACCTTACTTGTATCAAGAATCCAAACACAGTTTCATGTGGAAACTAATCCTATGGGTGCATAAGAAAAGAAGCAATGGAAAGAAGTAAGACAAAAAAAAAAGAAAATCAAACACTACTCCTACTCCTAAGCTAGGCAGAGCATGGGCCAACTCACGTGAAATGATATTTCCAATGTAGCAACTGGAAAATTGGTTGACCCATGTAGGTGATGGCGTGGTTGATGAGAAATATATTCAAGCATACCAACAGACAAGAAAGATAGAGAAATGTGAACCAAAACATTTGGAGTTTGAATACATCCAAGTTTGAGTACATCCACAGAAAAGAAAAACTTGAAAGCACATGAAAGGAACTCTGTAGATGTATCATGGTGTTGTGTCACATTGCAAGTGGATGACAAATCATGTACACACCTTCAAACTAGACAAAGGGGAAAACATGAAGAAACAAGAAAATTTTTGTTTCGCAACAATGCTTACCACATATGAATCCTCCAATGCATGAGCAATAGTATTGTGTGATTTTGGTGAGGGATGCAAAAACTGTGAATTGGATTTATTTTCAATGTGAACAGAAGAGTGATGAGGAGCCTGAGGAGATTCAAAAAAAAAATTATTGGAAGTGGAACTGACCTGAAGGCTATGAGAACCTTACTTAACCATAGGCTTGCGCTGAAGTGACTTAACAACTTGAGTTTCTAGTTCATCAAAAGATGGATCATAAAAAACTAGTGGCTTAGAAATATCAATATTAGGTGAATCATAAGCATGATCGGATGAGTTAATGAGAATATCACGAGAACCATGATAAGAAAATTCAAGATGATGAATAACGTAATACTGATGATTTGATGAATCACAAAAAGGGGAATATGAAAAGCGAGAAATTTCACCCTCTGTGTTTTTGGAAAGGTAAGATGAGAGATTGGGTGGATCTAGGAGGATATATTTGTCCTCTCCTCAATCAGATGAAATATTGGCATCCCACGAGTTCTGCGAATGATCGAAAATGGAAACATCTGGAAGTGGATTTTCACAAGATGGAACAGAGATAGCATAATCATGGAAAATTTCAGGAATGAGTGGATGAGGTGCATACAAAAGGAGGTTATCCTTCACTATAGATTCTTTTTTAGACTCCCACACATGCTCATTGAAAATGATAGTGCGGGTTGGCTATTCAACACCAACTTTATCCATAAATTGATCCTCCTAAACATCACATGTGGAATCTAGAACAGATGAACACAACACAAAAAAATCTAGAGGACCAAAGGAATCAGTGGACGAAGGCTGAGGAAATGAGACCATGTGACAACGATCAGGCACGTAGTCCAAATCTATGCAGAAATCTAGAGTAGGTGGTGTTAGTGTCGGTATCTTCATCCCTCCATCAGTGATCAAATTCTCTTTTGCATGCATGTTAGGTGTCCCATCCAATCAGCTGCATTCTATTAGGTCATGTATGAACTGATGGTAGTGGTTCATTTCAATTTCCCTCATGGTATTTACTTGCTAGCTTGTTTTCACATGTTCAGGTCATTTATTCTCATTTTATTTCATTCCAGTTACCAAAATCAAATTTAGGGTTTTAGGTCTTACTAGGTCTAGGGTTTGCCACCACCATGGTCATAAAAAAAACTCAATAAAGGGTCAAAAGGCACATGATGAGGTTTTATAAGTTCATAAAATTACAAATTTACTGATGATATGTTTCATAAAGGGTTTTTAACTCAAAACTTTGTTTTGAGGTGAAAACAATGTTTTTTCCATTTCATGTACAAATTTTATGTAATTTCAATGTTTTTATATGTAATAAGTTCCAGTTACTACCCTTGGTCACCTTGCCAACTCTAGCCACTACAAAAAACAAAAACATCAATACATTAGTTCATCAAGTGATCAAGAAGAGTCAAACTGCAAAATGAAAAATAGAGTTCTTTAAACCAAAGTGAATCAAACTTTAGAAAAGTGGGTTTGCTAAATGAAAAATTAAAGCCAAGTGGATATAAAGCTCTTCTTTGGTTTGAAAGTCTTCATTTTGTGCAGGAGAGTGAGCTAAAAGGAAAAAATCAGGTTTTGGGAAAAGAGGCAAAATTGAGCAAAAACTGGAAATTTCACTGGCACTACGCACCTGGGCATCGGCGCTATGCACCTACCTGGTGCTACGCACCTGGCACAGATTTTGCACTAAGATTTTGTCATGCGCTATGCATACAAAGTGCGTTATGCACTTGGGAGGCAGTGCTACGCACCTGCTTGTTGAGCTTCAAATCAAATTTCATCACCTTCCTCTGCCTCCAAATTCACAACTAAGCTCTCAACAAGTAAGTGAAGCCTCTCATCCTATCTAATAATAATTTTTTCATCAGTGGTGGTGATTTGCATGTCAAAAACACTAAACCTAGCTGTCTCTAAATTGGCTTGCAAAATTTGTATAGGGTATTGCCTTCTGCTATTTTCATTCCCCTTTGATCATCTTCCTACACCCCATTCCCTTACACTAAATTTCCCTAAATCCTTTCCTCTTTCCATCTCCAAAAATTATTGGCACTCATTCCCTATTACAAAACCCTAACCCTATACATTCCCAAAAAACTAATTCCAATTTCCTATTCCCTCATTACATTCTTTCCACCGTCAAAACCCTCATCTACAATCATAATATAAGCCAATCCCTCATTTCCCAAAGGAAAAACAACAATCATTTCCTACATATATTCCTCACCTTCATACTATAAAAATCTCTTAATACTCATCATTTTTCACTCCAAATTTGTAATTATGGAGACAGAATAAGCATATGAGAGGATGAATTTGTTAGTGATTCTTCCCAAGAAGCTCATGTACCAAGAAAACCACATAAAGGAGGAAAGCATATCCAAGAGGAGCCCACCACTCTCCGAGAGTTACTTGCTTGCCCACTTGCAGTGACCTGTTTTAAACATCAATCTTGTTATTAGTTTTGTGAAATGGTGGAGAGGGTGAAATATCATCATGAGCTTGCTAGATTATTTGTTCTTCATCTTCACAATTGCAAGGTGAACCTAGCTGGTGTCTCTTTCACCTTGACACCTGAAACCATTGCAGCAGCAACAGGCATCCCTAATGTGGGTGGACAATGGAATAAGGGGCACCATGTGGGCAGAGAGGATTATGAGCCTTACATCAAGGCTAGTTATCAAAGAGAAATCAGCAGGGTCTTCCCTTACAAATACTTGCAGGATATTTATGCTCCACTCATGAAACTCATCATTAAGTATTTTACCTGTGAGAGGAGGTTTTCCCATCTATATACATACCATGTCAGATTGATGATGCATTTCACAAGAGTAAGGATGATGAACCTCCCATACTTTATATGCAGGAATATTGAGAAGATGGCTCTATATGTGCAAAGGAAACCTCTTCCTTAGTATTTCAATAGCATTTACCATTTCTCATTGATTAAAATTGTTGTTTTGCATCGGCTAAGCTTGTTGAATATTTCATGGGATACCTTCACTGCACATGAGGTTTTCAAAGACCCTAAGGTGTCTCCATAAGTGCTTCATGAGGAAGGAGGGCCTTCAAACCATCCAAATGTTCATGAGACTAAAACAACAGGTGTGCTAGTGTTTGTCACTTATGATAAAGGCACCAAGAGACTTTTTGCAGCTGCCAAACGAGTACTATCTCCACCAAGGGTGGAAGGCATCTCGTTTTCTTCACCAGACCATAGGCAAATGCTATCTTTACTTAGGGTGAAAGGGGCTTTTCCTTCTTCTTTAGCTAAATAGGTAAGGATAAAGATAAAGGAAAGAAACATGTGCATGATGAAGGCCCTATTGAAGGGAAATAGAGATATTTTGTCTTGGTTGAGGAGGATGATATTGATTTGGGTCCTCAAAGCTCAAAACTCAAAGATATGATCATCAAAGAAAAATATGCTAAAATCCAAGCCCTGTCACTTGACTTTGAGAGGGCCAAATGGATCACTAGCTTCCTTGAGCAAGAGAACAAGTGACTAGAGGACAAAAAAACTATCATCGAGCTGCAAACAATTAGAGAAAACAGGCAAGCAGCAAAAAGAAGGAGAATCAAAATGACACCCCTTGAGAAAGAAGTTGAGGCTGACAGGGAATCATGGTTAGAGAGGGAAAACATTCACTTGGAGAAATTTCTTGAGAAATCTAACAAGGAGAAGAAAATGTTGTCCCATATGGCCTATCACTACTTGACCTAGCATAAAATTTGCAAAACAAGGGTGAAGAGGTTAGAGGCCAAATTAAAGAGAGCTTTGAGGAGAACAATTTAGCAAGATAAGCTCAAGGTCTTGGCTGAAGCATGATTAGCCCAACATAGCACATAAAAAGGATCACTCATGCCAAATTTCAAGATATTTGGTGAAGTTTTTGTAACTTTTGAATATCTTGAGGCAAAAAACAGGTTTTTTCAGTAGGTGCATAGCGCGGTGGTGCTATGCTTTTGATGGGGGCCTCCATTTGCAAAAAACTTTACATTTTTGGAATTAGCATGAAAGTTATGTATTCTCATAAATGGATGAGAAATTTTCACGAGTTCTGGACCTCCAAAAGGGCCAAAAACACCCAAAAAGTGCCCTCTCTGCCACTTTTTTGCCACATAGCAAGTAGTCTTGGGAGATTTCATTTTTGGAGGGGCAAATAGACTCCAAATGAAAACATTCAAGTTGTCCTAGAAAGTAGACTCACCAAGATTTCCAATGATCTATTCTGTAGCTGATTTGGACTTTGGGAAGCCTTCCAAAACTAGCTTGGAAAAATAAGTAGGCATAGGATCAGTGGTGCTACGCATAGGAGAAAAATTTTCCAGTTTTGCCTGTTTGCTTAGAATTTCGCCTAGTTTTCTACCAGTTTGACTTTTTCTTCTCTCTTTGGTAAATTCATGATGTAATATGATGTAACTTGATGTACTATGATGTAAAAATGATGAAAAATGTCTTAAGGAGGTAGATACATCAATTAGAGTTGTTTTGATGATGAATGAATCAGTTTCCATAGTTTTAGAGGCCAGCTGTTCCACTGCCTATTTATCAGTTCCTAGTTTAGATCTTGCTGAAAAAACTCCTTGACTCATGTATTCGACCCTTGATGGTTAGCATAGGTGGTCTGATGCCTATATCTTGTACTTTCTTAGTCATTTGTCAAGGTTGGACTCTTGTGGATGCATTGAGCACTATTGTAAATCACTTCTACAGTTTGGCAAGGAAATGAACCGAGGTTTTGCAGCATTTTATGGGATTCTTGTGGTAACATGAATTAGCATTGTTTTCTCCTCTATTGTTTAGTTTATCTTATGTGGATATGTGCCATCATCTCTCTTTTTCTGCATAACTAAATGAATAAATATTAAAGGGTGGAATACATTGATGTTCAGTGCTCTGCCTTGGGTTTTATTTATTTCTAAATGTGTTCTGCTATTTGAAGAGGACTCATGAAACTTGCATGCCCTCTCCAACTCCTCACCAATATTTAGACTCACCATCACATTCATTTCAAAGTGCTAAAACACTTGCCTACCTCGCCCCACAGAAACCTCTACAAATCTGTTTTGATTTCCCGAACCCAAAGTTTTTCTCCTCATCTGATCCAACAACCAACCATTAAAATCAATCAAAATCCTCTGAGCATATACCTAGCCTAAAATTAGTATTCATACCAGTCATCTCAAGCCTTACTTACCATATTTTCTTTGAGATTGACAAGGAGAGAGCCCTCTCTCGACCTGGTAGGGCTAGCTACCAGGTTAAGCGTGGTTTGATGTTACCCTAGACTAGCTTTTCTCAGCCTGAGGTAGATTTAGGCTATAATAGGTGGGAAGGGAGGAGATGGTGATAGTTCAACAGGTAGGTTCACAACTTCTCCACCTCATCCTATGGAGCTAAAGTTGTTTGAGGAGAAGGGGACAGAGGGTCACTTGGGACAATGACCTTTTCCATCTCAGATTTAGAAGCTATAACACTGAGGTATGTTGGGAGGGGTTTGAAAGATTCTAAATCATGTGAATTCTCATATCTGTGAACAAGATACTAAAATATTTCAGTCAAAAATTTCCAATGAACTTCATATTTTGGAAATTTAAAACAGTAATGACAAAAACAACCATAAAAGTGTGCAATAGATTCATCAAGTGATTTTCACATTTTTAGAATTTTATGATTAAGTGCTTTATGGTCATAAAACATGAAAGGATGGCCTAAATATCTAATAATGTGGTGGAAAGAGTGCATAGAGGTTGTGGGAAATGTGTGATGCCATTTCTTAACGTGCCCTTCGAATGTGTAAGCGAAGAACCCATAAGCAATGTCATATGAAGGGACTTCATTCTTTTCACAGAAACCCAAAAAGGAAAGTACGTGTTTTAACATGGATTCTCCACTTTTTGCATCAAATTTTAGTTGTGACAAGTCATCTATAATGTCCACTAGCGCATCCAAATCATTAGCATGATAAAATCATGTCGGGGTTGAGATCAGGATATAAGTCATGAATGTTGTGTAGAATTTCAAAATAGACTTCAAAATCTCAACCTGTCATCTAGCCCTCCTCCTAGTGCCAGAAATGTTGACAATGCTAGACCCGCCAACATTCAGGGGATATCCCCAGTAAGAAGTCCCAACTAGACCTCAAATCGTTTGGAGTACAAATCCCAGCAGTGGGTTGCAATGTAGTACCTTGACCGCCATAGCACACAGAGCTAAGTATGATTACTTTGGTCAGAAGCGTGTGACCTTGCAACGAGTCAAGTGAGATGCATGGGTTTTCTAACACATGGAGGGGAAAACAAAGTGTGCCCCTTAGAACCCTTTAACAGTATGTAGCTTGAAAGGAACACGTGAGCTAAATGACAACATAAGCTGCAATATAGAATAGTCCATAAACCAAAGTGATGGGTTAATCCAACAACACTTATCCAACAAGATTCATACAAGTGAATATAAAGTAGTTCATATGAAAATATGTAATTTAAACAACATACACTACTAAGGCAACCATAATAGCCCAACTACAATAACAACATATTCATGAAAGCATACTAGCTCAGTTATTAATATTATATGTGAAAATTCCATCCATACATACACCATTGACAGCCACTAGCCCCAATAGTGGAACATTACAATCAAGAACACGTACTCCTCCAAAGTAGTATACTCGCTTTATGTTGTGGAGAAGCCAAGGCTCATCAAAATACTCCCAAGCCTTTTCTAAGCCTAAGCCTAGCCAAAATATTGGCTCCCAAAATCCCGTTCTATGCGTTATGAGGTTCTATTTATAACAAAGAATGGGTTGAACCTTGACATTCCCATTTGTGACTCTTTGACTACCCTAATGACTCTTCAACTTCCTTTCAAGTAACTCATTACATAACATGATGGACTTTCACATTCCACTATTGGCACTTCGAATTTCACTTACAACATATTACAAATAATATTACATTTTCCACATGTACCCATGTAAGAAAAAATAGGCTAGAGACATCCTAACAAGACAAAACACCATTATTCAAAATTTTGGGGAAAGACCAACTCAGCAACCTTCGCTTGGTGCTTCTCGATCACATATTGATGCCAATCTTGGTACTACATGATGATGTCCCGAAACTCCTTGATGATGTAATTCTTATAGCGGACTCTTGCCTCCATATCATATGGATATATGGTATCAGAAGCTATGTCCAACTCATTCTGAAGCATGTGCAGCATGGCTTGGACCATGACAGGACCACCAATGTACTTTTGCATGTTATATGCACTCAACTCCAAGTCTTCCCTGGTAACCTTTCGTCTTAGTTGCTCCATGTACTCAAAAACTTCTAGCTGGACTTCGTTCTTGTGTTTATCATTGGTGAGGGAACCTTTACTCGTTGACACTTTTCCTCAACTACTGGCTATTCTAGCTCATCAACCTATATTGGTGTTTTTTTCTATATCATTTCACCTTGCCTTTGTTCTTCTTCCCACTTCTACTTCTCTCCTTGTTCTTTCCTCCTCAGCTCACATCCTTCCTTGGGTTGTTGTTTTGCTTGTTGCGATCACAGTTCTGCCACCTACAATCTCTTCTTTTCTCTCTTCCTCTACTCTGCTTTCTTTTTCCTCTACTTCCTTTTACTTTTGCTGCCAAAGCTACCTACATAAAGATTGAATCTACTTTTACTCTGCAATTTGTTTCTCCCCCTATTATGTTATAAACTTCCTCATTCCTTGATCTTATACTAGATTTTTTCCTTCTGTTATTGCTGTTGGACTTGTTATCATGTTAGTGTTGACTTATTTTCTATGAGAAGTTGAGTCTCTGCACAAATTGGCAAGTTAATTGGTGCTTACTCAACTGCTTCCCTAGTATTTATTTCAATGCTCTCCCTTGAAGAAGCTCTCTTTGGTGCCATGGTAAAATTACTACTGGATAGAATTGGTTCACTAGTGTGGTACTAGTGGGACAAAAGAGACACTCATGGAAAGCAAACATTAGCTCTTAAAAATATAACTTCACAACATGATCAAATAGTAATCGAGGCATCTGATGAGAATATTACACAATTTTGACTAATAGGGGTGACTGGCTGACTATGGGAACTTCTCACTGCACAATCCTAGTAGTTAGTGTGGAAGATTGATGACTGGAATAGTGCAATGCGCAGTTCAGTCTGGGCTAGGGTCTGGGAGAGGCACAATCTCAGTGGCCAAGCTAGGAGATGGCCTCTTGGAACTGCATAATGCACATTTGGATCCATCCCAGGACAATATCTGTGCAATTCTAGAAGCCAAGGCGAAGCCCTTGAGTTCCCAAATTGTGTAATGCATGTAGTAATGTGTGACATTCGGGCAAGACGAACCCAAATATGCCCATGGGAGTATTAAAATCAAGCATATCTGAAGGATGATGTGATGTTATGTGTAGATATGACTAAGTGTTGATGCATGCATGTGAAACAAGTGCAACAAGTTATTAAACTGAAGGAAAATGAAGCATGTGAAGGGAGTCACCACAATCGCAACCATTCACGCAAAAACATGAAAACTCATGCGACACTTGGGAAATGAAATCTATAACTTGAAAAAACACATCTACAAGCTAAAACAAGTTAAAACACTAGTAGTCGTTCAAAGAAATAAGTGAAACAACACTCTCACAAGCTAAATAACAAAAAGCGATAGAGAAAGCAGCAAAAGAGAATAAAAGAAAAACTCACCCAGAGAAGTGACCGAAATGCTTTAAAGGTTCCTTGATCTCCTCAGGAATGCTAGATCTTGAAGATTGAATGCACAAATGAGCTCTAGAGGTTTCCATTACATGGAATTGAACAAATTGGAATTTATGATGCACATACCTGAGATCGAGGATGAAACCAACACTTGATGAAAACTTCTAAGGATAACAATATGTGACCTTCGGGAAATTAATAATAGATCCCTTCTTCTTGGCATGTTTCTTGACCTTTAGTTTTCCTTCTTTTCCAGTGGGGGTGTGGAACCTTCCATGCATTGCCTGTAAAGATTGCAAAGTTATGAGAAGCTCATGCACTGCGCAGTTTCTGAGCACGGTGAGGTGTTGCACAATTTCTAGGTTGAGTATCTCTTGGATGCCTCTCATGCTCTGCACAATTTCCTAGTTGAAGATAGGCTTTCAGCTGGCTCTATGAAATTCTGGAGCTGAAATCTCACTGTTGACTTGGATTTCACAATTCTTGAGAGCAAGTTTGGTTGCCCTCAAGGAATGCGCAGTTCACCAAGGCAAGGCTGGAATGGGTTGAAACCAAGTCAAGGGATAACTTGTGGTTTAGACATTAAATCAAGTGAAAGATAAAAATTCATAATGAAAAATATAAATCTCAATCAAAGCATAATTACGTGTGACAATTCAAGATGAGCAGCTTGTGATTTTACGAGGGAGGCTTCAAAACGAAGCAAAGGAAAAATTTTGAAGGGTGGTTGTAGCTGCTACAACAAGTACCTCTCGTCTTAGTACAACAACGTGTATTGTTGTTGGTTCCTATTTTGGGTCTCCTGTATGAGGAAGATAATAATATCTCACTAGTCAAACAGGTCGAATATCTCCATATGTTGAAAGTGGTAGTTTAGTCTCGAATGCATCAAAACTCACAAAAAGTTGTAAAACTTAAAAATTAAAAGCAAAATTGTCAAAATGTCTTAACTATGGCACCCCATCACTCACTATCAGGAAACATGAGCTCTAGGTCTCTATAAAAATCCATCCCTGTGTATGGATAGTCTTTCATCATATTCAAGTGCATGGACAGTCAGCTGAAGAAGAGAGACATGAAGGTCATTAACAAAGGACCTACATGCTTAGAAATGAGATCCACCCATCTCCTCATCCATGGGGCTCTTGGATCTGTGGGCTTGAGTGTAATATGTTGTGGCCTGAGTAATGGAATTTTCTCTAAAGAAAAAGAAATTAGAATTGAATCATAGCCAAATTTTTTTAACCATCCATCTTTTGTTTTAGCGAGTTTCTATTTCATGTTTACCAGTACCCCTTCACTCTAGTTGAATATCGTCAGCATTAAACATTCTAGATAATATTGCATATGTGACTTATTTTCCACATGAAGAGATGCATTACTGGCCAATATGACAATAATGAACAAGACCATTCTTAAAGGAAAACAAACTACATCTTTAATGTCGATTTTTCTATCCTTAGCTGGTTGGGATCATAGTCGACAATGTGCAATAACATAATCTTTGATTGTTTCTCTACCACTCCTTGAATCAAAAAAATAGATGGGGGTACCTCACCTTGACAGACCAGTTAAGAAGTGTGCATGCATCAAGTCTAAATGCTTGCACTTGAACATCCCATGCATGAACAAGATACCTCAATAACTCTATTTGTTGCCTTATACCAAGAAGCCAGAATAATTTTAAAAGTCCACAATATCTTAAATCCTAGATTGTGGTGGGATAATACCATGCAGTCAAATATTATTCTTCATGTTCTCTTTACCTCCATATCAAGGCTATTTTTTTCCGATATGCACCTGTGACATCACAAGGAGAATCATTAGGATGAATTTCATGCAAAAAACCAGTGAAATTGTGAGGCAAACAAGCAAAACCATGTTGGGTATTTCACCCAACACAACCTTCTAAGGGCGGACAATGCATTGGAGCATTTCACCCGGTGTATTTACCTCTTGATCAATAGACCTTTAGACCTTCTAGGGGTGCATTGGGCCTAGGGCGAGAAATTAAAGACCTAGGGGCCTCAAAACCTTGAACAATGTGCATGAAATCACAAAATGGAACCATGAAAAGGAGGAGAAAGGTTTTGGATCCTACCTAGAAGTGAAGATGCTTGAAATGATCCACTAGATTGGTCACAATTAGCTGCATAATATTGGGGGAAAAAACACTCAGAACTTACTCTTTAAGAGGTAAATGTGAAATGGTAAAAATGAATTACCTGTTTCTTATTTTATGGTCATTTTCATCATTAATTTATTAATTTATTTTTGTTTTGACCTAAATGTGTCTCATTTTCATCATGAAATAGGTATTTTTAGTCTTTGGGTGGTGTTTTGAGCAGGATGACAACTATTTTAACATATTTGACGATGTTTGGAGTGAACAAGTCATTTTGACCAGTGAGCATACTTTTATCACTGTTTTTGGGCTCTGTAAACCTATGAAAAAGGAACCCCTGGGATTCCTCTTTTAGCTCTTTTTAGACTCCCTAAACATGAAAATATTGTCGAGAAACTATCTTTCCAAACTCAATAAAGTAAATGAAAATATGTTTACTCAATATAAGTTTAACCCTCTTCCAGACTGAGATAGACTAACCATGAAAAAGGAATACCTTAGTCGAACATGGATAAGAGGTTCTCCTAAGCAATTTTTTTGCCTTTTCAGACTCACAAGACTATATACAAAAAGGAAGCCTTGAGGTTTTTTTTTGCCTCTTTTTCAAACTCTCAAAACATGAAAAAGATGTTGAGTTAGACCTTCGTTGGACTCATAAAAAGATATAACGATGATGGACTCATTGAACATGACGAGACCAAACCACTCCTTCTTATGGTTTGTTAAACATGCTTGGCTGGATTCATCCAAAGGGTGAACTTACAGATCAAGCATATGTTATCCTCCTCAAAGTTGTTAAAAAATAAAGTGGTACTGACAAGCAATTTTTGGGGAAATTAGGAAAATGGGATACTCCACCAATTTTGGTAGTGAGTCGATCTTGAACATGACACTCTTCCACTTCATCTCCATGGTTGCTGAGTTGGGGAATCTGTTTGTGTTTTGGTTCATCATACCATTTCAAAGCCTCCATTCTCATTTTTTGGGTCAACGTTGCCAACTCCATTCAGTGTTACTGATGTATTAGAGAGAAGTCATTTACTTGATATTTTCTATGATATTCTTAAGTGTTCATTCCATGTATCTTGTTCCTCAACCAGTTCCACATCAAAGTCATTATGTCTTGAATCATGACATTTGTTTCGTGTCATTGATGGGGAATACATCACGTCCCTTCTGCTATAGGTCGCTTCTTGTTGACATCATCTCATTATCTAGGAAGTTAACTTAGAAGCTCATCCTTCAGTACCTGAGGGCTTGCATACATCACTAGAAAGTTTCCTCTCTCTTAATGACAAGTTTACATCATTGGCCTTGGACCAAGATATTTTATCTAGTGTTCGACTGCATCTTATTCATTCACACCATATGGATTGTACTATAGTACCTTGATATCCATTAACATCATCGATGGTTTCTCATAATTGGTTGGTAATGAGATGGTCTCTACCATGTTCGACTCCATGTCCTTTATTTGCATGGAAGACCTCAGATCTAGTTTCATCCATCTAGGCTGCAATTCTAAGAATAATATAAGATTACAATGTATGATGGCTATGATAATATAGAAAATAATTCAATCATGGTTCCACCCTTTGTCATCAGTGGACATGTCTTCTTGACCATTGTACATGTAATGTTATCTTATGTCTTGAGCATGGGTATGCCTCCCCCAGCAAAGATATCATGATGAAAATATATTGTAACAAATGATGATCTGAATTTGTCATAAGGTAAATCACTCCAATCATCAACCACGATTTTTGACGTTGCTCTTTAGGAGGGAATATATTATAGCCCATTTTTTCAAATGGTCAATAGGCCTACAAATTGTATTAATCAACATCCATGAACACCTTATCATCATCCCTACACAAATCCCTAAGCATGACTCTCTCAAATCCCTGAGTTTTTGACCTTGAATACTTCATTCTAGTGCTTTTAAGGCCCAATGCACCTTGACCCTTTAGGTGTCTTCGTTCAACAACATGATGCTCATTTCTGTACCTGCTCTAATCAAAGAAGGTTTCCCCTTGCTAGGGATGCACTAATTCTAGAAATTTTGGAAACAATAATCCCAAAGCTTCCTCTTCCAGAATATTGAAGGATTTGTTAAAACCATTTACCTTGTATAAGAACTTTGAATCTTATCTTCCCTAACTTGGAGTTTTCACCTCTTATCCCTTGAGTTCATCCTCCCATCAAGAGGGATGTTAAGCCTATATTGGTAAATGGATAAGAATTCATAAACTACTATCCCTACCATATATTTATTTCCATCTATAGGATAGAGGGGTTTTTAGAGACTAATCATACCCTTATGATATTTCTTTAATCATAAGACAATTACTATTTGCATGCATTAGGGTCGTTTTGAAGTGTGCCTTGTGACAAGGAAGGACAAATCAACTTGGGAGGATCTCTACAAGATCAGCTTCCACTTTTGGTTGTCAACTCTCTCATTTCATATTAATACAAATAGTATACCATTTTCCTACATGTGTTATGTTATTCTTATTTAAATGTGTTTCATTGCTATATTGATCTATTTAATAGAATGATTGAATAATTCTACAAACATTTCATATATCTTTGGTTTGTGTTGATTGTTTGTGTAGGTTCTAATTATAGCGATCGAAGCTACGGTTGGAGATGAAATCCATGAAGATAGAAGATCTTTTGATAGATCACAAGCATATTTCCATTCTCCAATTCTTCTAAGGAAAACTTTATAGTCTTTGATTTTTGTTGTTCTAGATCAGGCCACTAGGTCTAGGGAAGGTACTTCTGTCTATAGTCATAGATTTCATATAACACAAATGGAAACCCTTAGAGGCATAACTTAGGTGCATGCTATGTGAAATACAACGTAGGATCATGCATGAATGTTAAAAAACCTGAGAAAAAAAGAAGAAGTAAAATCAAATAATTTCTCATAAATAGAAGATCACTTCATGGTTTCATCATGGATATGCTAGGATCATTCTAGTCATGAAACTCATAAACTATATATATTTTTTGAATTACTAATAATTTGTTTTCTATTATATGTAGGGGAGAATGTTTCCATTGTTGCAACTCTATTGTTGTGATTTGATTTTTGCAACTCTGTTGTTACAATTTTTTTACTACAACTCAGATGTTGCAACTCCACTACCACAATTTCACTAATTGATTCAAGTAGCAACAACACCTGTTGCAACACCATGATGACATTGAGCTATAATTTTGGCTCAATATATGAATTGTTGCTTATCTAGATGTGATGCAACGATGGATTATTTTAACTAAAAATTTGTTCCAACTATCATTCCAGTGAGGATTCCAACTACCTTTGTGGGGCCAACATGATAGTACACCGAAGGTATAGGACATAGAAAAACTTTCTTCCAATATGGAAGGAAGTTACCATTCATGGTAACTTAGAAATATATGTTTCCTAACTGCATGATGAATGAAATTAAATTGGCATAACCTAACTTGACCATTGATTTGATCACATATATCAATAGTTGGTTCCATTGACCTATGGCATAATCACAATCCTAACATTGACTCGAATATTATTCATAGGATAGAAATATTTGCTAGATGATTCATTTTTCCATCCCATGTTTATTAAGAAAAAAAGGAAAATTAAAACACTCACACACACATACACAAAATAAATCCCTTGTATGGTAACCCTTAGAATAATAACGTGGGTGCATGTTATGTGGAAACTAACTTAAGATAATGCATGTCATGCTAAAAAAAATGGAGAGAAAGAAAACAAGGTGAAATTAAACAATGACTCATAAATAGAAGGATTTCATGGTTTTTTGATCTCTATGTTAGGATCCTTCTCCTCATGAAACTCATAAATTATTTATATTTTTTGAATTACTAATAAATTGTTTTCTAGGATATGCAAGGGAGGGTGTTGCCATTGTTGCAACTCCATTGTTGTGATTTGGTTGCTACAAATCCATTCTTGAAATTTGATTACTTCAAACCAAATGTTGCAACTCCATTTCCACAATTTCACTGATTTATTTTGGTAGCAAAAATACTTGTTGCAACACCATGATCATATCAAGCTACAGGCTCAATAGTTGAAGTGTTGCAACTCTAGATTCCTACAACTCTGGAAACGTGTTGCAACTCACATTCCAATGAATATTCTATCTTTCTTTGTGGGGAAAACATGATAACATGATGAAGGTATGAGACAAAACAACTTTTACCACCAACCTAGAAGGAAGTGACCACTCACAGTAAGTTAAAAAGGTATGTTTCTTGACTGCATGATGAATGGAATTAAATCGGCATAACTTGACTTGACCAATGATTTTATCACATATATCAATTGTTTCTTCCATCAATCGATGACATAATCATGCCATCAGACAATAATTACCTTGCCATAATTGGAAATTTCCAACCGCCCAATGAACTGTTCATTCAACCTATAGTCACGGAAGTCTAAAGTCAAAGTAGAGAGAAAAATGGTAGGCTTATTGAATTGAAGGGAACCCATAAAGACTCGTGTTGTAGGCTTATGACCACATTTGCGCTATTTTATAGGATGGGATATGGAATGATTACATTCATAGACTATATAGGCATAATGAAAATGTAGTGTTAGAATTCTCTTTGAATTTATGAGATAAAACTTCTATGGTAGGAGAAGATATAGTGCAATTAGATTAGGATATCATGGCAGAAGTAACAGGGCTACTACGAATTGTGGAGTGATGGTATTACAAGAGGAGGTCAAAACCATAGAATATGGAACAATTTTTTAATGCAAGAGAGGGTTTCAATATAAAAAGAATCGGGTTTGACAAAAATCATTTAAGGCCCTTGGGGAGATGTACTCATGGTAATACAATGATCTCTTACATGTGAGCATCAATATCAAGTAATTTACTTGTAGAAATTGAGGCTATTGGATCACCTAAGGCATGACAATTTGATCAACATATCATTCTTCCTTTGGAGAGTTCTTCAAACAATGAAAAACATTATTTAAAATTCTTGTCACCCCGGGGATGCCCTCTCACACCAAGACCTCATAAAACTCTAGGTAAATCATGCATTACATAAGATATGCCACATCTAGAGTGAAATTTATGAGGACATGAATTAAATTAGTTATTTATAAAACTTTGCCTAAAGCTACAATTGTTGCAACTCCACCTAAAGAAATCCATGTTGTAAATTTGAAGGTTGAAACTACTACAACTCCTAAAGCTACAATTGCTATAACCCTATATTCCACTTTGTTTCAGTGAGACAAACCATTATTCAACTTATGTCAATTGCTAGCTAGAATGCATCCCATTTCACCCTTTTTTTTTCTCATATGGTTCTTACAAGAATGTTATTAGATGTTATAGGGATAAAATTACATAATTAAGTAATTTCTCGTAATTATTTTGTCATAATTTCAAATTTTGAAATAATAATTATTTTGTAATTGAGAAGAATGTTCTTGGTGATTTTGGAAAAGCTTATAATTGAGCATGAAACTTGTGCATGACTTGTATTTTTTTGGTTCACATGCCATCAAGTCTATCCATGATTTTTATTCACCGAATTCACATTCCATGAAGGCTAAACTCCTGTGGACTTGAGTTTCCAAATACATCCTCACAAAAACTGAGGAATACCCTACCACAACTCTTATAGAAGAGGATATCCTTGTTGCAGCTCATATGGTAGAATAAATACCTAATGCAAATCCACATCAGTAAGAAACTAGCTACAACACTGATGTGGAAATTATTAGCAGCAAGACCTTGATGAAAAGGATGTTGCAGATGAAAAATAGGCTCATGTATGCGGTAGTACCAAGGTGTTGATAGTGTTGGACCTACCAACATGTCAAGGGATCTCCTTGGTAAGAGGTCCCAATTAGACCTTGGAACATTTGGTGTAGGATTCCCAACAATGGGTTGTACAGTAATGCCTTGACCGCGATTTCGCACAGAGGCAAGTAAGATAACTATGTTGGTAGCAAGTGTGTGACAGCTGTAGTGAGTTAAGGAAGGTGCATGAGAGGTTCTAACAAATGGGGGTTGAGATGAGTGCGCCCCTTGGAAACTTGTGATAGCACTCGGCTTAGAAGGGAACACACAAGAAAATATACATCACAACATGGAAGGAAAGTTAGCGAGCAAATCCAAAGTGATGGTTAAACCAATAGCACATTTTAGAAAGATTCGTACATACTTATATAGCATAGTCTATATATGGACACGTAAGAAAGAAAATACATATATCATTTAGAGTAAACTAGATAGCATAGAATACAATACAACATATGCATGAAACATGTTGGCTCTTGTTATATTAAGAAGTATAAGTTCCAGTCATACAATACATCCATGTCCAAACACTAGTTCCAATAGTAGAACATTACAGCCACAAACGCCTACTCCTCTAAAGAGATGTACTAGCTCTACATAGTGGAGAAGCCAAAACTTGTTACAATATTGTCCAATCTCTCTCCAAGATAGTCTTATCAGAAGCTTGGATGACCAAAAGCCTTTACAACGAGTTATGAGGTTCTATTTATAGAAAAGGGTGGGATGACCCTTGACATTCCCCTTTGTGATAGTTCATCTACCCTCATGAATCTTCATCTACTCTATGATTGTTACATCCAACTATTGACACTTGAGCTTCCACTTGACATGATGTTACGTTATAATGCACATATGCTCATGTGAGAGAAAATAGCTTGAGAAAGCCATGCAAGACATCACTGACACTCGGTCTATTGTGGTGAGACCAACTCTTTGACATGCTTGTCATGGTGAAGGTAGTGAGTTGATGCCAAGCTTGGTCATCCCTAATGGTGTGCATGCACCCCATGGTGACATCTCTCTAAAGCGAACTCTTGCCTCCATTGCATCTGGGTGCATTGGTGTGGCTCCTTCATCCAACTTTTTTACTAGCATGTGCATGGTATTCTTGGCACAACCGATCCAGAAACACGTTGATGCATAGTGTCCATGTTGACCTTCCAATATGTGTTGGTGTTCATAAGCATCAACTGTCAACTACATGCTCAGCTCCAGTTGGACTTACTTATTGTCTTCACCTTGGTGAGTGTGTTGAATGGGTTGGATTGCATGCGTGCGCATAATGACATGCATGTTGTTGAATCTCTTGCATGTGATGAACAACACTTCTCACCATGTTTTCTTCGTGCCAGCTATTGGGATGGATCTATAACTTGTACAGGTGCAGTTTCATCCATGAGTGCATGTTGCGGCCCCTGTTGTTCTTGTTCCTGCTGCAGCTCATTCGCTTGTCTATGTAGCTTATGTTCTTCCTTGAGTTACTACTTCAGCACATGCAACTCCTTCTTTGTTCCATTCTATGTCTTCATGCGATCATGTCATCACCCCATAGCCTGATTCTCCAAAGTTTCTTTCATCATCAGTTGATTTGCTTGAGCTTGCAACTTTGTTCTGCCTCCATGTTTTCAACAACCTTCCTCTTGCATTCAGTGCATCCAGTATGCTACCTTCAGTTGTTGTTCATAATGCTATTTGCTATGATGTTGCTACCATCATATCTTGATGTCCTTGTCTATGAAAAACTTGATGTCTTCGTGTGTAGGCAAGCTCATAGACACTTGATTTATTGCATCCCCAAGTGTTCTCTGAATGGTGTATTCAACTCTGCTCTCCTAGAAACCATTTTACCTATATTGTTGAGAGGCAGATGAACACCTGTGATACCTAGAGACATGGCAACACACACAACAAGCAATCTATCAGTCGAAAACCAGAATGAACTTGAGAAATGACTTGCAACATACTTGTGTGACTGATCATCGAGGTTGCGCAATTTTTGTCGGGAGGTTGGGAGACTGAATACCAAGACTGTACAAGGCACAGTCTAGGATACTGGGAGGTTGACTGACTACTAGAAATGTGCAATGCACAATCCTGTTTGGCTGCTGACTGTTGGAATTGCCCAATGCGTAATTCCAGTTGGGAGTGACTGCAGGCTTAGGGACTGCATTGTGTAACTTTCTAGGCAAGCAGTCACTGTCCTTTAGAAATGAGCAAAAGATTTGTAGAGGATAGTCCCTAGGCAGAAATGTGCATTTCTGGAGAGGAAGATAGAGGCTTCCTTTCCCATATTATGCAATGTTTTCTAAGTGAAGGCAAAGTCTAGGTCAAGGTTGGCCAGACTCGCGAACGGGAAACTAAAAGCAAATGTGAATGTGAATGCATGGTGATACCGAGTATAAGAATAAGTGAATGGTTGTTCATGAAAATGGTGAATGATAGATTCAAAAAACATAACAACATGCATGTGGGTGAGGCGAGTCATCGAATCGGCGATTGTTCGTGAAAAACCATTTTATGCATGTGACAGCAGTGAGATGTTAACAAAAACTAAAACAGTGCTAGTACAAGATAGTATGTATCAAAATGATAGAAAGAACTCACCGAAATCAAGCATACATTGTTAATATGAAGCTAAACGCAAAATGTGCTAGAAAAGAAACACAAGACATGGAAAGTAGGCTTACATGAAATTAGTTGATTTGTATGTTTTAGATGCGATGTGGGATGTCATAGATACAAGGTTGATGTGAGTAATGACCACTATAGCATCTAGATGATTATTTTTAATAAAATCAAGGTTGTGGCACACATGCCATGAATCTAGGGAAAGCGACACTTGGTGGGATGTTTCTGAAACGATCCTCGCATGTAACCTTTAACTGCCAAAAATAGATCCCTGAAATAAGGGATGCCTTTGCATGCTACCTTGGGAGAAGCATCCAATGCATGCAATTCTATTTTCCTTAGTCCTGGAGGGAACCGGTCAACTCAACTGCACATGCAAGGGGCTACTCAACTGCTAGGAGAAAATGTGCATTTCTAGTTGGGAGTTGGGTTAGCTGCTCATAAGATTTCTACAATTTCTGGGTAAAGCAACTGACTGTTGCCCATATTTGTGCAAATTTTGGGTTGAGCAGCCCAACTAGGAAGGATTGCACAATTTTTTGGGTGAATCTTGCTCAGCAGAATTGCACAATTATAGGGCCCAATAGGCTACCAGTCAAGATTGCACAATTTCTGGAGGGAAGCTTGGTTGCCCTCCAGATTTATGCAAATTCTTGAAGAAGCTACTCAGCCTATTGTTGGGCCAAGTCTGAATGAACATCCTATGAGGGGAATCCATAAAGGTTTAATCAACAGGTTGTCTTTCTATAAGAAGATCACTGGATCTTGTGTACTTGAAAAAGCGAGACATGTTGTTGTGAAAGGGTGGTAGGTAGGCTCCAAAACAAAGCTAAGGAAAAATTTTGGAGGGTTGTTGTAGCTACTACAACACAAGGAAAGAGAGGATGATGTACACTAAAAATGAATATCCAACCCTAGTTTTTGTAACTTTAGAAGAAAAAGAAGAAACCCTTACTCCCACATAAGAGCTAGCTGGGATGGAAAAGAAAAGTAACATGTTGTAGCACAAAAGGAAGAAACCCCTATTGTCACACAAGAACCAGTAAGGGGAATATAGTAAGAAACCCATTCTATCACACAAGAACTAATAGGGGAAGGACAAGGATTTGAAGGACCAAAATTGTAGAAAGAGCTGGAAGATCAAAACTTTCTTGTAGCACAAGAACTAGAAAGGGAAACCTATAATAAATCATTTTCGAAACTATAGTTATCCATGAAAATACCTCTTCATTAGTGCAAAGGATATTAAAATTCTTTTGATTGAAATAAACCCCTTTACACTTCCTCTGTCCAACATATTTAAGACTATATCACAAGTTAGATGAAGAGACAATAGTTATAGACTATGATAATGTTGTCTAATTTTATCCAACTCTATAACACTTTGTATCTTCATGTAAATTGCGGTATAGTCTTAAATAGGCTAGAAAGAGGGGGTGTAAAGGGGTGTATTTCAACCAAAAGCATGGTAATATACTCTGATATGATGAGGAGTATTTTCATGTATAACATTATAAATCGATATGGAATAGAAAGCATAAGAAGAAATGGCTACAAAACCTAGCATACCAACATAAGTACAACCTTGATGCTACCCTGATGCTAAAGAAAACCTTTGAGGTTACAAAATAAACGAAAATAATAGGTAATATTTCCCTGATGCCTTTTTATACATATCTTCTTACAATAAATAAAATTATTTAAAGGAAAAGTAGCAAGCATCAAACCGCAATCAAACTATTTAGAAATGAACTAAACGAAAATATTCCGTTTCAAAAGTTGGATTTCCTTTCTCAAGCAATATATTTTTTTGCTACAAAAGAGATAGGGGAACCTCTTCCTAAGGCAAGGGAAACAAACCAGGAAGGATTACACAAGGGAGAAATCCAAGAAAGGGTTATTTCAATAGAGCATGAAGGTCCCGAACTATTATAACTTTCCACGAAGATAAATCCTACCTTGATAGAGGATCAAGAAGTTCAAGTGAACCTTCCATACGAGTGGGTGAAACATAAAAAGGATAAGTGGAATAGAATAATAGTTTCTAGTGACGAATGAATAGTTCCTATCAAGGAACATAAACTAATTTTCAGGAACCTTAGAGAAATATGGAAAAAAATTGGAAATCTATAGAGCTAGATGGGATAAATGGAGGAAGGGAATGAATGAGGAGAGTAAGAAAACTATCAAAATCCAAAAGGTGGACAAGCTAGAAATCAAGAATATTGATCTTGGGTTATTTATGGAATCTACATTTAGTTGCAGATATCCTTCCCCTGTATACAACATGTACTTAGAAGAGAAATACCTCATCTTCCAAAGGAAGGTTATCATGACCCATAAATTATGTGAATGCATCTCTCTAGGTACATTCCTAGAAGCCTATTATGCATGAAACAACAAAGGAAATAAACTATTGTGTGAGCTATACCCACACAATATCTTGTTACACGATGACCCAATTTAGAAGCCCAACCATTTTCTATTGGATGCTAAATTAAGATGCTTTCTATCCTACCTAAATAAAGATACTCACTGGTCGATTTCTCACTAGGTGGTTGAGAATAAATTCAAATGAAATTTTTGGATTAGATGGGAGTATTACAACGATAAGGATGTACTTCTTGAACATTATAGTTGGGTGAAATCCCCAAGAAATGTAGATGTTATAACTCAAAATAGACAGGAGGGAATTAATCATTCTAGAGCATAATTTGAGACATTCTGAAGAAAATTTGCAAAAGTATGTGTACTCAGTGTTGAGAACAAGCCACATAAGAGATATGAAAAAAATATACATTTATCCCTAGTAACATTGTAGAGGATTTGAAGAGAGTACACTAATACATTAAGTGTATGGAGAGTTGTGGAAACTAGTGGGAGGGTCTCAAATTCTTTTACCCTATGGTCTAGTTACCTTCCAAAATATTAGAGACTATAACATATCCAAAAAATGAGAACTTTCCTATTGGAGGGAAGTTGAAGAAAGGAAATTCTACTATCATTCCCATGAATTAGGGGATGTTGACTATAGTATCAGCAACCTCCATAGGATCCATGCCCACTTAGACTCAGACAAACTACTTTGTTGCATAGGGATATGCAACCTTTTTTTTGTAGGGTGGATGACGAGTGCCCAATTTGGCATGTTTTTACCACCTATCTAATACTTTTTTGTACATCTTTTTCCCATTTTTATCTCATACAAAAACCCTTTTCATCCATGAATATGCATTTTTTATCAACATATAATTATGTTCTTAATATGCCATTTTAATGCTCATTCTTATGTATTTAGGGAGATAATTATATTTCTATGTTAAACATGTTAGGAAAAATACTGATAGGGGAGGTGAATCAGTATTTTAAAGTACTAAAACTTTTCTTTTCTTATTTATATTTATGTGTCCGATTGTTATGAAGTAAACCAGCATATGCACACAACTATGATGAATACAAGTAGTGTATATCCAGTTCACTAACCTTTTCAATTAATTCATCATATGTTTAACTTGAACCAATATATCAGTACTTCATTAAACATTAATTAAACAATAACCATGTGTAGTAAGAACATAATAAGATATCACACACAAGAAACACATGAACACCATGATTTTTAGGTGGAAACCCAATGTGGGAAAACACCACTATTGTTGTCAGCTTTGTCTTCTTCTTTTATTATAAAGATAATTTTTTCTACAAGCTTGTACTGCCACAGACTCATACCATTATGCAAGTACCCATCTGCAGAAGGCTACAACCTTCTCTAATTTTCCAGCTTCTACTGGAAGGGAGCTACAACCCCCTTATGCTCTATTCTTTGTGGATCACTTTTCAGAATGTTTCAAACTAGATCTATTGCAAATATCAGACAACAATATTGAAACCAACATTGTACCAAGTCACTTAATCACTGAACTAACTATGTCACCAAATCAAACATAGAAATAACTTTTTCAAACAATTATACCAACTTATATCATTGCACACCCATTCATCAGAATGCCAGACCACATACTCTTCATCACTAAAACTAGATTTTTCCACTGCAAACCTTGTATAAACACATGTCAAAATATCTACACTATTGTGCTTACTCATACCTACATATGTACACATTTCCCCTGAAACATACTCGTGTACAGATCTCAAAATATTGATCGTTGAATCTGTATCACTGTACCACTAAATCAATCGCCAAAACAAATATTGAAGCTAACATAAATCATTGAACCAAATGCATATTATCACCTAGCAGCATCATAATAAGTCAATACTTTACTTCATAATCAATTTAGCCCAAATAGTATTGTCAAACACAGATAATTATAAGATACTTCATCAATAGATAACAAAAAACATAACATAATAGATCAACCATTATCATTATCTCATACTGCAAAACCCTAGAATATGTACACAACCCTTATAAAACACTTTTGCATGTGTACGCGCCTCTAATACTTAACACCCACATACTGATATTTGCATATTACAGAATTTACATACGACTACCTAGAAGCAGATTTGCATATGTACACGATCTTTTTGAAGTAAACCTATGTACATATCTATAATTACTGAGTCATACCTTTGTTTCACAACAGAACTTCAGTCAAACCCAAATCTCAACATACACAGTAACAAACACACGTCATAACATTATCATCACATATCAAACCATAAGAATATTATGTAGTCATTTCATATCTAATAGATATAATCCCTCATCATGCTCCTTGTGCACACTTATTTCAAAACAAAATAATTCATTAATAACCCATCACATGCACACTTAACACTTGATCTCCATCTCCTTATATAGCTTAGGCATTAGCCAATACCTTAGGCCATGTTCATAGTTATGCCGATGGTATTCTTTGACGAGATTAAATGTCTGATGTTGTTGCACTCACTACTATTATCCAGTACCATGGTAAAACCCCTATTATTGAGAATACTATGATGTGGAAACTGTATGTGACTTTTCTTCACCATACTCGCGTATTTATGTGCCCTTTGTTCACATGACCCATGTATACTTCTTAAAACATCACATTTATCCTTATTTTGTCTCTAAACTGATTTTCTTTATCTGATCTCTCTGTCGCATCTATACTCATCATGTTAACATGTTTATCAAGTAGGTTTCCATAAAGGACAACACATTAGTCATAATGCCAACAATCTCCCCCTTTGGACTTGATGGCAACCATTTTGGTATTTGGTTACTACCACCTATAGATGCATCTGTAGACATACCAAGATTCTCTCCCAAGTCACCAAGCATTCTCTCAACACAAATTTCTCTTCCCCTTTGACATCAAGGAAAAGGGTTGACTATTGTTGAATGAAGGCTTCTCTCCCCTTTGTTGACATGTGCAGTGTAGATTTGATCTGCTAAGTATGAACACTAAATGTTGACCATGCTCCCTCTGAGAATATGCTGAAATTTCTGAAGATATTGAAAGAAGTACATGACTCTATGATTCAACCAGATATGGCTTTTCCTATCACCAATGACTCAAGCTTACATCAGTCACCCAACACAGTGGGGTTACATATTTGACTCACTATCAAATGCCTAAAATGGGATTACAATAGTAAAAACATGACCAAGTATTACAATGATTACATCATGGATATATATGTGACTTTTAAATCAAGAGACATTTATGACCAAAAAAAAAGACCTCAATAAGACCATGATAGTCATGAATAACTATCATACACCATATAGGATCTACGCCATAAGTATTAAGTGTGACAGCAAATAGTTCAGTAATATATGTGTCTTTAGCAGCAACATCCATGATATATACCTATCATGAACATGATCGTATCAGAATGATAAAGGAATCATAATGCCAACAATGCGCTATTAGAAGCATAGAAAATGCTCCCCCTGAACCTGTGCCAACTGTTCACTCTTAGAATTGATCACATTAACTCCTCCATTAGTTAGGCCATCAAAGAATCTTCATTAATCAGTAAGTTCAACAAACAATCAATGTCATCTTGCAACAACTTGTAAACCATCATAACACAATACCGCTTCGAAGTAGCATCTAAGAAATAACATAATGTAATCAATCAACATCAGGACCATAATTCCAAATAATAATTGTTTGAAGCACATCAGATCCTTTCCCTGAGTCTGTCCCATTGTTTCCTCATCATAGAGAAACATGCGGGACTATCTAGATCAGAACTCACATATATACACTACTATCCCCCATAATATTCGTGTACAGAAAGTAAAATGATGATTTTTTTTTATAACCACAGCTCCCCCTTAGCCTGTACTATCCGTACCTATTCAATGTTACTACATTAGATGTACTATCAGTAATGTAAGAAACATGAATATCAAAACAACCATGGGATTCATCATTAAAAAAACATTTGTATTGCTCCCCCTGAATATGAAATATTTGTTAGAATAATTAATGAAGTGATGAATTAGAGACCACTCTTAGTTTTTGTCTAAGATATTCAAAGGAATCACATGGAACAGGATTTGTAAATATATCTACAACTTGTTCCTTTCAGGGAACATACTCCAGTTTGACCTTTTGTTCATGTACATGTTCTCTCAGAAAGTGATATTTGATTGGAATATGCTTGGTTTTTGAGTGCATGACAAGATTTTTAGAAATACATATGGAAATGTATTATCGCATAGAATGGGTATAGGTTGAGGACAATTTATTTGAATATCCTACAATGTTTGCATCATCCAGAGAAGTTGTGTGCAATAATATGAAACAACAACATATTCTTCCTCAGCAATAGATAAACAAATAGAGCTTTGTTTTTTGCTAAACCATGATACCAAGCAGGGTCCCAAATAGAATTCTCCTCCACTAGTACTTTTCCAATCATCAAAATTACCTGCCCAATCTGCATCTGTGTAAGCATGAAGAGAAAAATCTTGAGTTCCTTGTAGGTACTTGAATATTATCTTGACTACATGGAGACAGGATTCTTTAGGATTTCATTGAAATCGTCCAACAATCCGAATTACATGCACTATGTCTAGTCTTGTGCCTATGTTGAGAAATGGCAACAATAAATTCTATTTTAATTTGTCCTTGAATTAAACTGTGAATTAAAATTGAATTATATTCTCATAGCAGCTTGTAAATAGTTAGTTAAGATAAATTAATCTAATTAACTTAGGAATTTCGAGTTGGAAGTCTTTATGTAATCATGTATATGTTCTCCCTAAGTTTTAGGGGTCCAATACGAGTTTAAATTGAGTTGGAAATTACATCACTCAGTTTAATGAGTTAAAGTTCAGTTAATTTTTTTCCAAATTGTTTTGGAACTAATAGAGGACTAAGAGTCAGTTGGTGCACTAATTCATCCAATAGTTCTACTCCAGTTAATTGAATATTCCCTCATGAAAAACTCATGCATGTCAGTTCATAGAAAAAACTAGTCGAGACTAGAGTGTAGGGACAGTGTACTATCAGTGGTATTATTTACTAGAGAGTAAATATCATGCATGCATCAAAGATTGATCCTATGTTTGGATTACACAATTTTAGAAGAATGAATTCCCTTTAAATAAAATCTATTCATCCTAGGAATTATGCAAGTGATTAGGAGCTTGGAGAGCTGCAAAATTGGCTAATTGTTTGCCAAGAGATACCTTGTGAGCTGAGAGGGTTGAGCATCTTGTGCAGAATTTTTTTAGTGAGAACAAGATTTGTATATTCACTCATATTTCTGATATATGTAATACAGATAACAGGATTTTGAGCAGTGGCTTTCCCCAGACACATCTTGTGTTATGTGCCATTGATTTATCTTCTTCTTGTTCATATAGTTTTCATCAATTGATTGGCTTCCACTGGTTGAAAGTAGAAGTAGGTTCTTATCCTATGCTTTAGCACATTGCATGAGCTTGTGAATCTATATGATTTCCTACATGGTATCAAAGTTGAAGACAATATACTAGAGGATATTTCAAATTTTTGAGTTTTGGATTACAAGTGAAATTTGAATTTGCAATACATATTTCAGGATTGGCAGATGGCACTCTACATTTTGTGCCTGAAATATGCCTTGAAAGGAAACTAAAATTTGATACCCTGGAGGGATAGAATGGAGGTTGTGCTAGAGGATAATGGTTTCAAGGAATTCATTGATCAAGAAATTCCTAAGCCGGCAGCATTGGATGCACAGAAATTGGCCGAATGGAAGAAGTGTGTGGTGAAGGCGAGGGGGGTAATCCTTGAGGGAGTTTGAGACCACATTGTCTCGAGTCTCCATGGTAAGGAAACTCTGTATGCTGTGTGGAAAAAATTGACGGACTTGCATTAGAACAATAGTGACCAAAGGAAATTGGCACTAATGGAAAAACTTCGAAAAATCAAAATGGAGAAAGTCGAGATGATTCCAAAATACTTGACCAAGTTCATTCAGTGTCATGATGAACTTGGAAGTGTTGGAATAAAAGTTTCCAAAGATGATATGGCGAGTCTTGCTCTTCTAGGACTCCCAAAGAGTTGTCATAGTTATCAGGACTCTGTCAATTATTGGGAGAAGATGTCATATTGGGAATGACTGTGGTCATATTTGATGTAGGAGGATATCAAGAGGAACACCAATGATGGATCCTCATCAAAGATTGATGATAAAGAGAACTGTGCAGTAGCGATTAAGGTGAAGAAGGGGAAATAGAAAGCCTCCCATTCCAAATCGAATTCTTATCATGGAGGTAATAAAAAATACATGAAAAAAGTTAAGTGCTTTCATTGTCATGAGTTGTGCCATTTTGCTACAATTTGTCCACTCAGGAAGTCCAAGAAGAAGTCCTTAGTAGGAGAGTTGGGTGAGACTTTGGCCTCTCAATTTGAATTGGATTTTTCCCTCATTACTTGCATGGTGTCATCAATGATAGGAACTGTATGCTACTTAGACAATGGAGCTTCATTCCACATGACTAGAAACAAAGAGTTATTCAGTGACCTAGAGGAGAAAGATCTCTAGATGCATATCGCAATGGGTGACAATGGGAATTATAGTGTTATTGGATTGGGCATGATTACTTTTTAGAGGAAGCATGGGGCTCCACTCACCTTGAAGAATGTTATGTATGTGCTCGGCATAAAAAATAACTTGGTATCCATTTCCATGCTTGAGGATAGAGGCTATGATGTGATATTCTCAAAAGGAAATGCATTCCTTCAACACATAACCACGAGTCAAGTAAAGAAGATAGGGATTCAGGTGAAGAATCTCTATAAGTTGGAGGTAGACAAGTGTGCTACTTTGAGAAAAAAAGTAGAAAGGGTGCAAATTCGATACGTTGGTGAGTTTTAGCATAAGAAATTGGGTCACTTGCATCATGGAGCTTTGAAGATATTGCAACAGATATCTACCAGTCTTCCAAAAGGTATGCTTGAGCAAGTTGATACATGCAAGGGGTGTACTTTGGCAAAATATACCAAGTCTTCCTTTTATGACAGAGACAGCCGAGTAGAGGCTATTCTAGAGTGGGTCCATTTAGATGTGTGTGGAACATTCTCGATGTGTGTGGACCATTCTCGACATCATCCACAACCAAACATAGGTATTATGTTATATTTGTTGATGACTATTCTCGTAAATGCTGGATATTTTTCATGGAGAAAAAGGTTCAAACTTTCACAATTTTTTTTGAGTTTAGAGAACTTGTGGAGAAAGAGTTAGGCAAGAAGGTTAAAGATCTACCGAGTGATAACGGTGATGAGTATGTCTCAAACGAGTTTAAGAAATTATGTGCAAAAGAAGGGATTAAACAGGAGTTGATGGCACCCCATAACCCTTAGCATAAAGGGGTGGCCGAGAGGAAGAATAGAAGCATAGTAGGGGCAATGAGGGTGATGTTGCATGATTAGGGCCTACCGCTACACTTGTGGGTTGAGGCATGGAACACAATGGTCTATGTTCAGAACTATAACCCACATCAGATGCTTGAGATGAAGACACCAGAGGACACTTATTCCGATAAGAGACCAGATGTTGGTCACTTTAGGATTTTTGGGTCATCGGTATATTTCCATGTCACTAAAGATGCATAGAAGAAGCTTGAGCTGACAAAAGAGTTGGTGATATTTGTGGGGTACTGTTATGCAACCAGCTCAAGAAAATATAGAAAAGATAGATCAATGCCTTAGAATTCAGCCTCTTCGAGGGGGTAACCTCCTTTACATTACATAAATGAACAATTCTTAGATGATTCAAATGAAAAGAC
>APFE030008294.1:2836-20577 GCA_000404065.3 Pinus taeda | reverse complement strand
GATGATACAAATGAAAAGACCTCCTTTCTATATATAGGAGTCTAAGGGCTCATAACATAATTAGAACCGACATAACAATAATAATGTAAGGGCACAATAATAACAATAGTGGGCTTCTATGGGGCACAATAGTAACAATATGGGAACTAAATGGGTACATCAATATAATAAGTGGGTTATACTAATACATATGAGGTTACACTAGTAGTATAGGGGCCTAACAAGTACACTAATACACCTCACAACTATCGAGTGTAATTGCTGACCAACAGGATGACAGTGGTTTACAAGGATGGAATATTCAATGAGGAGAAGGCCATGCGAGTTTCCCTTGAGAGGGAGCTTGAGCTACATGTGGATGAGGAGATTTTAGATCCTAAGGTTGAGGAGCCTCAAATTCATGTGTAGCAGCCACATCTGAGAGTGGAGACATCCACTTAGGTAGAGTCTTATAGAGAGGGAAGAAAGTGCATAAGAAAGGATAACAGAGTGTTGGATGATGCACAGGAGGATGTGGGAGCACCCACTTCTCAGCACAAGAAGAAGAGGTGACCTGCGAGGTAAACTAGATACATGGATCTTATGGGTGAACGTGTTGTGATAGAGCCATCTTCCTTTAAGGAAGAAGTGCAACAGTCGCTTTGGGTTGATGCCATGGTGGAGGAGTATGACTCCAAAGTTCAAAACAGTGTTTGGGATGTGGTCCCAAGACCGGAGGACAAGTCAGTGGTGAGCTGCCATTGGCTTCACAAGGTAAAGGAAGTTGCAAATCGTAGTATCTAGAAGCATAAGGCTATATTTACAGCTCATGGATTTTCACAGGTACAGGGGATTGACTATGATGAGACCTTTGCTCCTGTTGTAAGGTACTCATCAATCATATCTATATTAGCACTATTAGCACAAATGGGTTGGAAGATACATCAGATAGATGTGAAGAAAACCTTCATTAATTGCATGATTGAGGAAGAGGTGTACATAGAGTAGCCTGAAGGTTTTGAGACCTTTCATTGTGAGTCGCATGTGTTCCGGCTCAAGAGAGTGTTGTATGGGCTAAAGCAAGCACCCCATGCTTGGTACACCAAGATATATAGCTACTTTAATTGGTTGGGCTTCACGAAGAGTTGAGTAGATGCAAACCTGTACCACATAGTGGTGGAAGGTAACTTGTTAATCATTGTATTTTATGTTGATTATCTCATACTGAAAGATGATGATCATCTGATCAAGTCTTCCAAGGACGACCTTGTAAGAGAGTTTGAGATGAAGTACATGAGGCTCATGCATTACTTTCTTAACATGGAGGTATGGCAAGGAGATGGGGAGTTATTTGTGTCTTAGGGAAAGTATGGCAAGGAGATGGGGAGTTATTTGTGTCTTAGGGAAAGTATGCCAATGAGATACTCAGGAGATTCTTCATGGAGAGCAGAAAAACCATCAAGACTCCTCTAGCAGGTAACTAGAGGAAGGAGGACGATACTTCAGGGGAAGTACTAGAAGTCATTGTTTACAGGAAGCTTGTGGGTTCACTCATGTACTTGGTTAACACACAACTGTATATGTGCTATGCAGTTTACTAGCTTAATCAAGTGATGGTTAGGCCTACCAAGTTGTATTGGAAGGAGGCAAAGCATGTGTTAAGATAGCTCAATGGCACTACTAAATATGAATTATGGTACATACGGATAGAGGGAGTAAAGCTTCAAGGCTTCATAGATGAAAATTGGGCAAGGAATCCATCCGACACGAATAACACATCATAAGGGATCTTCAATATTGGGTCAACAAAAGTTTTTTGGTAAAATAGGAAATAGAGATTGACTGCACTCAGTTTAGCGGAGGCAGAGTACATGGTTGTGAGACAGGCAGCATGTGAGGCCATTTGAATGAGGAATATCTTGATTGGTTTGATTGGTCAAGAGATGGATCCAACTGTGATTTATTAAGATAATCAAATTTGTATCAAACTCTTTGAAAATCCAGTTTTTCATGATCAGTCCAAGCATATTGATATCGAATATCATCATCTTAGAGATTGTGTATTGAGGCGGATTATGTTGTTAGAGTACATTCCCACAGAGGATCAAGATGCTGACATTTTGAAAAAGGCATTGCCAATATGTAAATTTGAGTTTCACAAAGACAAGATCAAGTAGTTGATAATCCCTTTCTTGTTGAGAGGGAGTTTTGAGAAATGGTAACAAGAAATCCTTGAATTATACTAAGAATTAAAATCCTTGAATTATACTAAGAATTAAAATCCAATTCTATGCTCATAGCAACTTGTAAATAGTTAATTAATTTTAATTAACTTAATTAGCTTAGGAATTTTGAATTGGAAGTCTTTTTGTAGTCATGTATATGTTCTCCCTAAGTATTAGCGATCTAATATGAGTTTAAATTGAGTTCGAAATTAGATCACTCAGTTTACTGAGTTAAAGTTCAGTTAAATAATTTCCAAATTATTTTTGGAACTAATAGAAGACTAACAGTGAGTTGGTGCACTAATGCATCCGCTAATGCTACTCCATTTAACTAAATATTCCCTCATGAGAAACTCATGCATGTGAGTTCATAGAAAGACCCAGTTGATACTAGAGTGTAGGGATAGTGTACTATCAGTGGTATTATTTACTGGAGTCTAAATATCATGCATGCATCAGAGATTGATCTTATGTTTGGATTGCATGATTGGAAGCATAAATTCCCTTTAAATATGGGCTATTCATCCTAGGAATTAAGCAAGAGAATAGGAGCTTGGAGAGTTACAGAATTGGCTAAGTGTTGGCCAAGAGATAGCTTGTGAGATGAGAGAGTTGAGCATACTTGTGTGGAATTGTTATAGTGAGAACAAGCTTTGTATGTTCACTTGTATTTCTGATATATGCAATACATATAGCGGGGTTTTGAGTAGTGGCTTTACCTAGATACATCTTTTGTTATGTGCCATTGATTTATCTTCTTCTTGTTCATATTGTTTTCATCAATCTATTGGCTTCCTTTGGTTGAAAGTAGAAGTAGATTCTTGTCATTTGCTTTAGTAAATTGCATGAGCTTGTGAATCTATAGGATTTCATATAGCCTGTAAGGTATATCAAGCTCTTGATCATAGATCTATATTCTGGTTGGTTTACCAAGGGATAATCATCATGGGAGCTGAGAGTAAATCTTGTTACCATTGGAGTGCATACAGGCTTGCAGTCTTCCATTCCATATTTCCTCGAAATTGGCATGAGGTACTTAGATTGTGAGAGAAAGATGTCATTTTTTATTTGTTGAACTTGAAGACCAATAAAGCATGTTAGTTCACCAAGTAAGGACATTTCAAATTCTTGCTCCATGACTAAAGTGAATCATTGACTCATAGATTATTCATCTATTCCAAATGTGATGTCATCTATGTAAATAATAACTATGAAAAGTTTACCATCATCCATCCTTATATATATATATATATTTATATTATATATATATTATATATATATATATATATATATATATATAGATAGATAGATTTATATCTGCAGACCCCTCAGTGAAAACTTGTTGTTAAAGATACTTGTCAAGATGATAATACCATGCTCGAGGAACTTGTTTTAGCCCATATAATGACTTATTGAGCTTGCAAAAAAAATTTCTCTCATTTCCTAAGATGAACCATTTAGGTTGTTCAACATAAACTTCTTCTTCTAGGTCCCCATTTACAAATGAAAATTTAACATCCATTTGACAGACTTTAAAATTATGAAAGCCTGAAAATGCAAGGAACATTGTTATGGATTCAATTTTCGCTATGAGTGCAAATGTTTATTCAAATTCAATTCCTTCTTGTTGATCATAGCCTTCGCATACAAGTCTTGCTTTGTTTCTAATTACTTCTCCATTTTCATTTAGTTTATTTTTGAATATCCATTTCATCCCAATAACATTTTTATCATGAGGTCTTGGTACTAGTTCCCATGTATGGTTTTTTTTCTATTTGATCAAGTTCTTCATCCATTTCCTTAAACCAATTTTTATCTTTCCTAGCTTGATTGAAATTTTGAGGTTAAGTTATGGATAGTAATGCTAGATAACTAGAAGTCCCAACAAGAGTTCTTCTTGTTTGTACTCCTTCCTTTTCACTTAGAATTTGAGATTCCAAAAGATTTTTTTTAACGTACCTTGAAGGAGTCTATTTTGATACTTCTGTGCTTTTGGTTCCTTCTTCTGATTCTTCATTGATTTCCTCTCCTACATCCTTTCGGCTTGTCATAGGAATACATTCATCATCCACTAACACTTTCTTTTTAGTAAGCTTTGGATGCTTTATCAATCACAACATAAATACATTCAACAATCATTTGAATTCTTTTATTGTATAATTTATATCCTTTGCTTCTAGAGGAGTATCCAAGGAGAATTCCTTCATCAACTCTAGCTTCAAACCTTCCAAGATTATCATCATTATTCTTTATGTAACATTTTCTTCCAAATACTCTAAAATGCTTGACAGTTGGAGGCTTACCAAACCATAGTTCATGAGGAGTTGTATCATCATTTACCTGAATACGAGATTTGTTGAGGATATTCATGGTTATATGTGTTGCTTCCCCCCAAAAGGTATGAGGTGATTTGGAATCATCAAGAATGACACGTTCCATTTGTTGGATTGTTCTGTTCATTCTTTCTGCCACTCCATTTTGTTGAGGATTTTTAGCTATAGAAAACTGCCTCTCGATGTCATGCCTTTCACAAAATTTGAAGAACTCATCTAATATGAATTCTCCTCCTCTATCATATCTAAGACATTCTATTTTCAAATATAACTCATTATATACTAGAGCTTTGAATACTTTAAATCTATCAAATGCTTCATTTGTATGCTTTAATAAGCCAATCCAACACATTTGAGTAAAATCATCAATGAAAAATATGAAGTATTGTTCACCCCAAGGAGACTTCTTTCTCCTAGGACCACACAAATCATTATCAATAAGTTCAAGTGGCTTAGTTGAAGTACCTTATTTGGCATTGAAATGCACCTTGGTTTGCCTACCAAATTGACATCATTTGCATGGTACTTTATGGTAGAGAGACATTAGGAAAGTCACAAATTGCTCCCATTATGCTTGACTTATGTAATTAACTGAAGATTAGGTGTAACAATATTTTGTTCCAGAACCAAATTTCTTCTTATTTTCTTAAGTAACAATGTTCTAGACCACCTTCAAATACATAGACATTACCTGGAGATCTCATTCCCTTTATTACGATCTTACCTATATCGAGATTTCATACTACACAATTATTTGATCTGAAAACAACCTCATTCCATTGGTCACACATCTAAATAACACTTAACAAGTTATGTTTTAATCCATCAACAAACAAAAAATTTCCAGCTTTAACCTTTTCTTTCAACAGAACTGTTGTGTTTCCTTTAATAGCAACAAGTGAATTATTTCCAAATGACATTATTTTATTTCTTTATTTCATTAAAGGACATAGACTTATATTTATCACCTGTCATATGCTTGGAGCATCCACTATCAATGTACCAATTATTTTCTTGATCTCGTACATACAGAGCCAAACCACAGATTTCAGATTCTATGGTTTTTGTTTCCATACATTGGATGTTGTTGCCTTTTGTTCATTCTGCAAAATTGGTCTCATTTTTCTTTTGCATTCAATCTCTCTATGTCCAAAGTTATTGCAAAAGGAACACTTTGTTTCAACTTAAGGAGGTGACAAGGTATTGTAGGAGTATTTTTTAGATCTGATCTCATTCTTTTTTTCTTGCTTCTCTAGTCATCATATTTCTAAGCAACCTTATGACCAAAATTGTGACAAGTGAAACATTGAACATTGAAGTAGAAATTTCTGGGAGTATAGTACCTTTTTGTTTAGTTTCTATTTTTATTGTGGTATGGAGGATTTACCTAAGATACATTTTATCCCTTATTCCTTTGTTGAGAGTCAGAACTTTTTTTACTACTTCCCTTTACTGCATTGATATAGGTTCTTGTACCTGCTTTAGAAGATTTTGATGATTCTCCATTATATCCATGACCTGTTTTTATTAGAGATCATTATACTTTGATTATTTATTCTAGGGTCTTAGAACCTTCAGAAAATATAATATTTAGACCTTTTTCTTTCACAAGTTCCTTCCTTAGACTTACTGTTTCTAATTCTTAATTTTCATTATGTCTCTCCATTTCTAAAATTTGTTTCTTCAGAGCTTCTTATGCTAATTTAACCTCTTCTAGACAAATTTTAAGCTGAGTTATTTCTTCAATGAGATTATCCTCTTCTTCTAGGGCATCTAAAAGGACATCATTGGACTCGTCAATACAATTATCTGTAAATTCCATAAGTAATTGATATTCTTGATTAGACTCACCTTCTTCACCGTGTGAAATACTATCACCATCTTTGTGTGTGTAGAAAATTATCTTGTTTTCAAAACTTCTTCTAACATTCATTTTTGTAGCATCCTTTCCTTTCTTATGGTTTTCTCTATAAGGGAATTTAGCAGCAAATGATCAACTATTGCATAAGAAAAACATTTGAAGGGAAGCTTACCTCTAAATCTGCCAATATCTACTTCAAATTTCTTTATGAAATTTCCCTCTTCTTCATCTAGTACATAACTCGATTCCTTGAGCTCCTTGATGAGGATCATCAATAAGTAAATAATATGGGCCTTAATCCCACTCTCCAGCTTATTAATATCAACGTTTCTCACATTTCTTTACATATTTTATTATATTTTGCTTAGTGAGGAGGGTAAAGGTGAGATGTTATGTCATGTGGCCTAATGTGCATTAATTGTAGGATTTGGAGTAGTTTTGTGATAGTTTAAGTGCGAGAACTTGAAGTATACAAGAAAGATGGATTTTAGGACATTTGGTCTCCCTCCTTAACTCCTCAATCACTTGAATATTCCTCCACTAGATCTCATCAGCTCAGAGTAGCAAGAAGCCAAGCCAACTGAGTTCATTGGAAACCAAGCTAGTGATAGTTGAAGACAAGTCAATCTTGAGTTTGGGAGCCAAGACTCCCTAATTTTTAGGAATTTGTTGGTATCTTCAGTTGTATAAATAATATGGCCTAGGGCCTCATTAGGATTTGACTTTTTATTGTATCTAAGAGGAAATTTCAAGCTAAGATATTGTGATTGTTATTCTCATGTTACTTTTGATATTTTTATGATAATGAATAGGGTTTCTTTGATCCAACACTGAGTTTACTCATAGGGATGAAGTTATTGGGTTAGGGCCCAACACTAGCAACAGAGGTTCCTCTATTTGTACATGTATTCTTAGATTATAATCATAGATTAGTTGCTGAAATTATCTTTGCTTTGTTTAATTTACAGGTATTTGAATGATTGATTAGTTTTGATTCCATTAGTTGGAGAAGTATATCAGCGTTACAGTAGTGAAAAAGAATACTTAAAAAATGTTTGTGATGGTGGCCTCTTCCTCATCTCCCTCAAGGGATCATGGTCTCAAGGCTTGTTGTGCTATTCAACAACCCCCAATTTTGTTAGTAGTATTAGTAGTAGTAAATATTACATTAATAAATGGGGACCCTTTAAAAAATCCTTCCAAAATAAGTTTATCATTTAGGCATTTTCCTCATTAAATTTTGGAATAAAATGAGATATCAATCAAACACCTTTTCAAAAAACTAGTAAATGTCTGCCTTTACCACATATCGCACGATCAAACATGATTTAAACCATTTCTAATCCATAAAATCTAACGAAAAGCAATCAAAAGAGGACTCCACGCTATAACACTTCAAAACTAGTACGTTTCTTATATAACTAAGTCCTAAGGCATTTTTATTAAAACTAAGGCCCATATCGCATATCACTATTCTTAGAAGGCACACCCTAACAAGTTACCTTAAAATGTGTGAGATGTGAAATTGTGATGAAATCATTTCCCTTACCGCATCGCATTTTAGACATTTAAAAGAACACTGCAAACTTACCATACGTCAAAATTTGAAAATACGATTGAGGCTCAGACCCACTCCTGAAATACGTCACAAACAAGTATTTAGGTTCGCTGCTTACTAAAAGGTGCTTTACATAAGAAAACCTGACAAATGAGCTATGTTTTGGAAACAATAATAAGTGGCCCGCATCTCACATCTCGTAGAAACAATAAGGAAAGAAGACAAACATAATGTGATAATGCGATCTGCGATATTGCTTCGCAAATTGCAAAATCGACATTTTCGCAATTTAAAGGCTTGCCACCCTAGAAGCTTTCTTCTCGAATTACGATGTGGACATTAATGAGCATTAAATCTAAGATATAACAAACCATTATTGGGAATTTAGTAAAGGTTAATGGCATTTATGTGTGAAAATCCATCCAACGTGATACAATATCACTTGTGTTCAAATACAACTTCTTTCTTATCACCTTTTCAAGTTATCTATATTATTCCACCTTACATTCATTTTTATCTTTGTATATCTAATAGCTATTGTTTTTCTCAATTTTCAGGAAAAATCCACAAAAGGAGTCTTTGGGAGAGATGCCAAAGAAGGGCAAGGAAGTTGTGTCTGAGAAATCAGAAATGACTCCTTTATTCATAGATACTACATGCAGTAGAGAAGGAGGGACCTCTACGTAGGAAACCATGTATGATTTATTAGAAGAAGAGGAACCAAGACCTCTGGAAACAATATTCACAGCTAATGGTCATGTTTCCTTAGATGCCACCATTTTTTGAGATGACATGCTCATTCCTGCGTCACATAGCCACGCACCCAAAGATAATCCTTTATACAGATATGGTCAAGTGGATTATTGATTAGGTTGACATCTCTGACAAAGAAGTTAAGAATAGAAGCCAAGAGGTTATGGGATATTTTTCGCCAGACAACGTACGACTTATGTATCACTTACCAGAGCCACAAGCCATCTAGAGCGAACAGTTCCTTGAGAAGTTTTCCAAAGAGAATAAGGACCCAACAACCAATAAGGGAGCCATCTCCTAGCATAAGCCTAGAAGGAAGCTCCAGAGAAAATTATAAGGATGACTCCAAAGTAGAGTCCCAAGAGAAGTCTACCAGGGAGTCAAATAAATCAGAGCAATAGTCACAGAATGGGGGAAGCAAAAGTAAGGAGTCAGAAAAGGATACAGTCGAATCTACAGAAAAGACAGTTGAGCAAACCTCAGCTAAAAAATAGGCTAAAATTCATTCCACCTCCACCCCATCAACAAAACCCCCGATGATTGATTTAGAGAAAGAATGGGAGAATTTTAATAAAAATATCCATACAGAGGGGCAAGCACTTGAGCCACAAACTCCACAACACAAATCAACCCAAGAAATTACAGTAGAGAAAATTGTAAGTACTCAAGAGGTAGAGCACATTCCTGCTGCTTCTACCTCTGAAATTGTTTTGAGAATTGAGGAGATTCCTCCTTTAGATGTATTCTATATCCCAATCCACAATTTTTTTGTCAAAAGGCAGAGAAAGAAGAGGAAGTTGGATTCTATAGCTCCTACTACTCCCGAAAATGAACCAATGGATATTGTCTGGAAAGACTCACCCATCAACCCATCTAACAACCTTACTAGACTGTCTCAGTTTGTAGGTCCTACACTACAACGACTATTGATAAAGAAATAGAGGTTAAATTATTGCTCAGAGAAAAGGAAAATAAAATTCTACTATTAGGATAATAGTTAGAGAAAGAAAAATCCAACCAACAAGCAGAAATGCAAATAGCCAAGCTCCACAAAGAATTTGACTAGATGCAAATAAAACATCAAGCCAGTTTAGCAGAAAAGGAAGTGTAGATACAAGCACTAACAAATAAGTATAAAGACAATCCAAATATTGATCAGTTTATAATTGAATCACTTAGGCTTAACTCCCAGCTAATGCACCAAAAGGAAACTCTATGCCATAAGGTCTCACAGTTTAGTCCTTATTGTGAGACTAGTGACAAGTTAACAAATCAAGTCATTGACATGAGAATCGAATATGATGAAGTCTTGAAAAGAGTTTCTGACTTCATCACCTCATAGAATTTAGAAGATGAGAGGAAGGTTGATTTTCCTATACTAGAGGAGTCACATAAAGAAATTTTATTTGCAGACTGGGATTCTTGTCCTAGACAAGAAGGAAAGGAAATAGTGGTTGCAGCAGCAACAATAAACAGTGTTATTGAAAACATCAATGAAAATTTACACAGCGAAAACCTGGTGGCAGAGTATGTACCAGGATTTCTTCCGAATGTGAAATATCTCAAACAATAGTGGAGGTAGGCAACAGGGAAAAAGAGGAAGCAATTAGCAAAATGACCAGGTTAAACTGGGAAGTGTACTTGCAATATTTAGTTAAACCTTACAACCAGTGGATGGCCCTACGATGCCTAAATTCTTCCACGCAAAAAATGGTGCTAGCACTGACCAATGGTGTGTTCACTAGGTAGTTTAAATATGCGATCAGCTAATTGACAACTCATGACGGACATCTGCGATCTCAAACATCAAATGCAAAGGACTTAGTCACCATGTTTTATTTCTATTTTTGTTTTGTTTTGCAGAATTTTAGGAAGGTCGTTTAAACCTCCTCAACTATTTTTTTAATAATATATTATTAGGATTTATAGTTCAGTATTTAAACCCCTCTCATGCATTTAGAGAGGGGTCCAGATATTTTATCAGAAACAATCTTTAAAACATTCACTTTTGTCCCTTTGAGGAAGTTCTAGTGAAATCAATGGAACATGATTTACTTTCATCTTATCTGGCATCTTCTACTAAAATTGTACTTTTATACTCTTACATGGTGTTAGATTGATTAGAAGTAGGTCTATATTGTTGAAACACATGAGCGGAACTTATTACAAATGGTACTTTTATCTCGTGATTTTGTTCTATTTATGTATTAAGCAATAATTTTTCTTCAAATTGTTTATGTATGAAAGTTTGAAGCTTGGTTATCATTATTGCAATTTTGCATGGTGATGGCCTAAATTTTATGCTGAATATATGAATAATTTCCTGTGTGATATATCTTTCACATTCATTTCGGCTAACTATTTATCTGAATCTATTATTGTTAAAATGATTTCACTTCCTATTGTAGTTGAATGATCTTTATTACCAATTGCTTTAGGACATTATTGTAGATTGCATGTTTCAATTTTATTCTGGGTTATAGTCATATCTAGATAGTGTTTAAATTAGGATATGCATGTGATTATTAGCTTAGACTAGATTAATTTTATCTTAAACATTACTCCGAACTATCATATATCACCCCATCAGCACTATCATAATTTATATTAGGAGATTGGTCCCATTACCCCCAATCGGAGCCACTACACCAAATGGAAAAGGAGCTGCCAACCAAGGTCCAAACCGGATGGTTTTCCCCCAATGTTGTAAGCAAAAATTTTCGAGGCTTCAACATCTTTGGTGCTAGAAGGAGGGGTTGACTGTGAATGGCAATTAAATCCAAATTAACATGCCATTTAAGTAAAACTCGCTCACCATCACCTCCAACTTCTCGATCGCATTCCAAATCTCCTAATCCCAAGTGAGAAGTTGTAAAAGCAACAACAGATCCCATTGCTGAAATCCCAAAAAAGCCAGATCATTATTCTTCTACTGAAGCCCCTAAAATCCAATCTTTGATTTATAAATTACAAGGGATTTCAATATCTCAAGAGGAATCTGAGTTATCCCAAGACAGTGTTACCTCTCATTTTACCCCAGCTCAACGATTAACTAGAGCACAGAGAGAAAAATTTGGAATCCCACCATTCGAATTCCCTCTACCAAGCCATAAGAAAGCTAATAAGAAACCATCTAAATCTCACAGTGAGGTTCTTTCATCAACAAAATCATCATCTTCATTCATTCCATCCATATCATTACAAGACCAATCATCCACCTCACCACTCCAGATCATGATTCACACAAGTACTAGAGATCCATCTTCCTCTACCCAATCACCTTCAACCACTGCCACATCTTCCTCTTCTTGGATACCAACAATGGCTCAACCTCCTCAAAGTCCATGGACAAATCCAGGAGCTGCTAGGATGGTTGCACCTTTACATCCATTTCCAGCCCATCCTAAGAAATGGTTACCAAAGTTCAATCCTGATAGTGGCCTACTGTTTGAGGAACACATAAACAATTTTATGTTGTCCATTAACTTGAATGAACTAGTAGAAGAAGATGCAATTGTAAGATTATTTCCATATACTTTTCAAGGAGCAGCAGGATCATGGTACTTCTCATTACCATCAAGTTCTATTAATAGTTGGGATGCTTTTCAAGAGAATTTCTTAACTAAATTTGGAGATGATAGATCCATGGCTACCCTAATCAATGATCTCTCCAATTTGAAAGCTGAACTAAAATAACCAATAAAAAACTTCAACTCTCGCTTCAATAAATTATTGAATAAGATACTAGTGGCATCTAAGCCCAACGATGATGTCTAAAATGAGTGGTATATTTCTTCTCTCCCTTCAAGCATAGCTATTTTCATCGATAGAGCTGCCAAACCAAGTTTGGCAGAAAATATGAAAGAGGCAATAACTATAGTAAAACACATTCTAGCTGTATATAAGAAAAATGCATTTGAAGAACAAAAATCCAAGAAAGGGACTTTTAGGGATGAATCTAAGAAGAAACCACCAAAAGATCCTTTTGATCTTGAAGGTTTGCATAAATTCCTCAAAACCATGTCTAATGAAATTGTTGATATTAAAAAATAGGTAGTAGAGACTTCGTCTAAGATATCTTTTATACCATTTAAAAGGAATTCCCCTGCTGATCCTAAACCTCAAAATGCTATATCAAATGTTGAATCAGGTGGAAAGGAAGATGAATTTTCAACAAATGAAGAACAAATAGATGATAAAGAAGTAGCAGAGTTACGACGAATGTGGGATTTTATACTTCCCAACGAAGAAATTCAAGAAGCACTGCATGTTGCTACCCGAAGTAAAAACCCTGTTGATTTTCTGTAAACAAATCTAAAGAAGAAGGCTTCAACGCCACCTCCCAAGGACAAAAAAATAGTTAAGAAATCTTCACCAAAATCCACTCAAACTACTCCTCCTCAGTTGAACTCTTCACCTTCAACTAAAACCCTGATAGTATCTGATGAAATGGAATATAATATTGTTGTTGATATGAAAAATACTAGGGAAAACATCACATTTCATGAGCATAGCAAATTGAAACATCATCAGAAGCTACTCCTTAAGGAGCTCAAACCAATACCTACCTCGCCTCTTCCTACTGCTTTGATCTCATAAGATGCCCAAGAAATGGGAAGACCCCCTAGCACCTTTTTAAACAAAATTGATTCAACCGATATAGCCTTGATTGGAGGAAGATCTAAATCCTATACTCCTTCACTTATCCTTACTTTTGAAATTTTTATTAGGAACTCACATAACTATTTAGTTGATTCAGGATCTTCATCTAACATTTTACCTAGAACAGTTTGTGCAAGGTTGAATGTTTAGCCCCAAAAATCTGATGTATGCATTGTGCAATTAGATCGGACTCAATTTGAAGTTGTTGGGGAACTTAATTAAGTAACCATAATACTCTCTTCAAGTCCCAAAGTTTGTCAAGTCATTGACATTCTTGTAGCTAATATTCTTGAGTTCTATGGCTTCATCCTTAGTAGAGACTGGTCAGAAAAGATTCATGGCTATTTCGCAACTACCTAGTCTCACTTTTGGTTTCCCTATAATGGCAAGCCAAACCAAATAAGGGTTGATCATGAAAAACATCAAAAGTACATAGTCATAGAGCTAGAATGAGAAAATGAACTAGCTGAGTATAGCAACAATATCATCAGAAACTACTCAGTGGAATCATTTCTAGGAAATTTTAATGCTTATAGTTCACCTTTCTTGGAAAACTCTATTGTATCTCAACTTGATAAATTTTCCCAAACATATACTTCTAAGTGTGTAAATTTTGTAGATAAACCTGTAGTTAGCTCTTTATTTTGGAAATTATTTTTTGATGGATCCAAATCCAATGATGGAGTAGGAATAGGATGCATATTGGTTAGCTCGGAAGGGGAAAGACTATGTTAGCATGCAGACTTGAATTTGAATGCACAAACAACATTGTTGAATATGAAGCATTAGTTCAAGGTTTGTATAAAGCCATTGGCCTTCATATAAAACACCTCAAAGTGCTTGGAGATTCAGAAATTGTGATAAAGCAGGTAAGAAATACTATACACTGTTTGTCAAGACATTTCAATCACTATGAGTCGTTAGTCCAGGACTTGACTTCCCACTTTATAGCATTTAATATTTCCCCTATTTCGAGGCCCCAAACACGAGCACCGATCTCTTAGCTAATGTGGCTTCCAAGATTATTCCACCAAGAGATTATAGTCCTCATCCCTTTTCTATTGAATTGATTTTTAGGCCTTCTATTCGCAATAATATCACCAACTGGAGAGTCTTTAATAATGATCTAGATATCATATGCTTCTTGACATCAGAAGGCTCTTATGATGATTAGATAGTTGACGAAGACCATCATGACAACCAACTTAAGCAAGAAACAACCAATAATTATATACCAAAGTCTATGGTTAAGTTGGAATATTTATATGACCTCAAGGATAGGTTCAAACGACCCACCAGTTCAAAACTTTAAATTTCGACTCCGAGGTTTGAATGTATTAACCTTGGAACTGAACTTAAGCCTCAAAATATTAATCTAGGCCTTTGACTTACGTCATATGAGAAATTAGCCTTTATACATTTATTGAAGAAATATAAGAATGTCTTCGCATGGAACTATGAAGACCTTAAAACGTATGACACTTCCATTATTCAACATACTATCCCCATGAAAAACTTGTTCAACAGAAATTAAGAAAAGTCCATCATAATCTAGAAAATTAGATTATGTCTGAATTGAACAAACAACTGAAAGCCAAGATTATTTTCCCTGTCAGACATTTGAGGTGGGTGTCCAATCTTGTCCCAGTCAGAAAGAAGAATGGCGATATTCAAATATGTATAGACTTATGCAATATAAACAAAGCATGTCAAATGGACAAATTTCCATTGCCTCCTATGGAACAGATATTGCAATTAGTTGCAGGCTCAGAATTAATGTCTTTTCTGGATGGATTCTCATGTTATAATCAGATCCTAGTACATCTAGATGACCAGCTGAAAACTACATTCAGGAAAAAATGGGGCACTTATGCTTACCATAAGATGACGTTTGGACTAATTAATGATGGTGCTACATTCCAAAGAGCCATGGACATAGCCTTCAAAGGTTTAGTAAAAAAATCAGTAGTAATCTACTTATATGATAAAACTGTATATTCAAAAAAGCATAGTAATGATCTAAGATATTTAAAACAAATCTTCAAGCGTTGTCAAAGGTATGGAATTTCTCTTAATCCTAAGAAATATTTCTTCATGTTAAGTGAAGCAAAACTCCTTGGATTCATTGTATCCAAAGTAGGGATTCACGTTGACCCTGATAAAATAAGAGAAATATTTGAAATTCCTTCACCTCATAATAAAAAATCAATGCAATCTTTCTTAGGTGAGATAAAAAAATTTAAAGGATTTGTCCTTGGCTTCTCGTGGATTGTTTCACCTCTTCAATCTATGATAAAGAAAAAATCTCTTTGTATATGGGGACACATAACACGAGGCTTTTGATTTGATTAAACAAGCAATCATTCATGCTCCCTCTTTAGCAACTCCAAATTTTTCAAATCATTTCATTCCATATACTTTTGCTTCCAAGAAATCGTATGCAGCCATATTGACACAAGTCAATGAAGTAAAAGCTGAAGCCCCAATCTCTCTTTTTAGCTCCAATTTGTAGGTGGCCGAAGTGAATTACTCAGATGTTGAAAAACAAGCTTTTGCTGTTTTCAAATCAATAAAACACTTCAGACCTTTTCTCCTCAAAATCCACACTAAGGTAATAGTTTCATTCTCAGCAGTGAGAAATCTGTTGATACAAAGGGAAGTAGGTGAAAAGAGAGCAAATTGGGTGACAACTTTGCAAGAATATGATATTGAGATAAGACCAGCAAAAATTGTAAAATGTCAAGGTTTTTGTCAAATGTTAGCAGGAGCGTCTAATTTATCAACACTACAAGACTCGGGTGATGATGTACAAGTCTATGAGGTAAGCCTTAACGACGCTAAGTCAAGTTATGCTGATATCATATTTTACTTAAGAAATGGATATGCCCCAACGCAATTAAATTACAAGAAGAGAAGGGCCTTGAGGCTAAAAGCTAGACAATATCAAATCGTCAATGATGTGCTATTTAGAATAATTTATGATTTTTTTTTACTTAGATGTCTTGAAAAAATTGAGGCAGAAAATGTGTTGCAGGAACTCGATGATGAACCAGCTGGTGGACATTTTGGAGGAGATACCACCGCACATAAAATCCTGCATGCTAGCTATTACTAGCCAACATTATTCAAGGATGCACACAGTTATGTAAGGATATGTAAATTTTGTCGAACGGCTGCTAGGAGACAAAGAAAACCTATATATTACCACTACAGGTAGTCAATATTGAACAACCATTTGCGTAATGGGGATTCCACATAATAGCTTAGATTGTTGCTCATTCTTCTAAGCAGCATAGATATATCCTTACAACAATTGGTTACTTCACAAAATGGGTGGAAGCCATTCCACTCAAGCTAGCCAATTTTGAAAACATCATTGAATTCATTGATTAATTTATCATTACCAGATTTGGTTTGCCATCTTCCATGATGTTTGATAATTCATCTTATTTTTTAGGCAATGTTATGATAGACTTTTCTCTTTAAAAAGGTTTTAAGCTTAAATAATTTGCTAACTATTATCGATAGGCAAATGGGTTAGCTAAATCTACAAACAAAAATCTCATAAGGATTATTAAATGAATTGTAGACCAAAATCAGAAGAACTAGCATAGGTCTTTAATATTTACCCTATGGGTAGATCACATAACTCAGAAGGCCTCCATTGGAACTTCTCCTTTTAATTTGGTCTATAGGAAAGACGTTACCCTACCTACAAATGTAGCTATTCCCTCTCTAGCCCTAGTTTAATTCATTGAAGAAACTTCTTCCTCTTCTATGCAAGTTAGACAGTTACAAATCCTTAACCTCAAAGAGGAAACATAAAAGGCCAGAATCACACACGCACATCATCAATAGTTAGTTAAAGCTTCCTTTGATTCAAATTCTATAAGTTCAAAATCTTTTCAACTTAGAGACCTAGTATTGAAATGGGATAAATCCCATGAGGAAGAAGGTAAGAATACCAAGTTCGAACAAATGTGGCTTGGCTCGTTTCATATTGTGAATAAATAGGCCCATCAACCTTTTTATTGCAGGATTTATCAGGTAAGGGAGAATATCTACCTGTTAATGGGCAGATCTTAAAGAAATATTTTCTATAGACGATGATCTCTTCTATTCACTGTATATTATTGCCATTATTTTATTTTTGACTTTTTGCTTGTATAAGTAAAGATTATGTTATGAAACCATCTCAAGAAAAGATAAAAAAGATAGATTAACACCTTAGAATTCAGCCTCTTCGAGGGGGCAACCTCCTTTACATTACATAAATGAACAATTCTTGGATGATTCAAATGACAAAACCTCCTTTCTATATATAGGAGTCTAAGGAGTCACAATTTAACCCAGCCGACCTAACAATAATA